>CM020439.1:127490232-127527732 GCA_009819605.1 Sterna hirundo | reverse complement strand
TATCACGTAAATGATATTATCCCTTCCACAAGCTGATCTAACGTTATCTCTGAACACACTACTGTTCTTGTCCCCATTACTCCTACTGGAAGCCTTTTCCAGAAACTCCTTCATCTGATCGCCAGGAATCTTTTTCCAATTTCATATCTATATTCCATCAAGCCCAGGCTATAGCCAGTTTCTTTTGCATCGGCATTGCACATGCACTTAGGGACTGTCCCGATGCATTTAGTGACAGCGATCGCACCCCTTCTGCGCTTCCGTTTTGATATGCTAACTCTCCTTTTGTCTCTTCTCATAACACAAAGTTTCCCGGTCCTCTTTCATCCCACCGGCGCTTCCCTGCGCTCCTCCAGTTCAAATTCACTCACTGATACCCCGTGCCATGGCATTCAGCTTTCCATCTCTGTTAAAATAGCTCACCTGCTGCACCTTAGGGACATTTTTCTTATTTCTTTGGTGTCTGAGAGCCATCCTTTCATCCCCGTCTACTGTTACCAACGAAGCCACATCGTAACAAAAGTTCTTATTTCCTACACGTGTGCCCTGGTCATTTTTCTCATGCAATTTCATGTCGTGACTCCCATTCCAAGCCCCAAGGCCACCCGCTTTCTTTCCTGTGTATTCAGGTTCTCCTTTTTCACTGGCAGTGTCTCCAAACTTTGTCAACTCCAACATTTCATTAGCACATTCCTAATTTATGCTCCGAGGTCATTAACGAAAATGTTAAATAAGATGAGTCAGACTGATCCTTGACGAACTCTGCTAATGAGCCCTTCTCCTGCCCTGTGCTTCCCCTTTCACAATCTGTTGCTGTCTCCCCTTTTAGCCATTCCTCACCACTCTCACACGAAGCCCCATCTCTTCCCGCTTAACTACATGTTTCCCATGCGGCGCTTGATAAAGTGCTTCACTGATGTCCAGACGGATTAGATCTCCTGCATTTCCTTTGCCCGGGGAATGGGTTATTTTACCAAAGAGAGATGACAACTGACCCTGGTGTGAGCTACCTTTTAAAAATCCAGCTAGAACCCATCCCACTCACCATAAGCTTCCCCAACCTTTGTTTTTTCTCAAGAACACATCCCAAAGCCTTATAATAATACTGAAGTTGCATCAAGAAGCCTTTAGGTCCCCAGATTGCTCTTCCAGGCCTAAACCATATATATATATATATTTGCTCTTCAGTTCCATGCTATATCACCTGTTTGATATACCTATTAAAATATTTGCTTTCGGTTTGTATTTCTAGCACATCCAGAAGACTGGGGGAACCTCAGTTCACACAGAATCTTGTGCCTTCTCAAACTACTCAATGAGTGCTTTGATTCATCGCATTTTAACCTATAAACTGCTCATTCACTGTGATTATTCGTTCGAGGATTCGATAGCTAAGATTTACTATTCAAGCGCTATAACGAGCAAACCTACCACAAACCACCTACCACAATCTACTTCCCCAATCATTATTGTGCTCTCAAATCGTACGCCCTGACATTAGTGAGCTCCACCTGAAACTGCTTTGTTTGCCCAGTTACAAATGAGTTTAAGATGCTGATTAGCAAACTTCTGTTCGAAAGCCTGAAAATTATTTCCTAGGGCTAGCCAAATGGGCACGGACAGGGGAAGAAGCCCTTTTGCAAAAGGCAATGGAAAGGCAATGTGGACCCGGTTAAGGCAATATTCAGACAAGACCTTACTGAAATTGTCATTTCTATTGTACTCCATTTTGTCCAAGTCTTGGTTTCTGAACACACACCCGTATTTTTACCAGGTACAGATGTTAGTAATACAGAGACTTTGCTCATTTTGAAAATAAAAGCAAAAATTATTCCTCTACTACTTAATCCAAGGGAAGCCCTTCTGGGTTTTGCCTTACTTCAGGCAGGCAGGATTTGCTTTAGTTTAGTTTCACCTCCAGTCTCTTCCTCACACAATCATTCGTAGACCCACCGTCGCCGCGTCCCTCCGCACCCTGCCATGCTGGGCACACCAGATGCCACCTCTGTCACGCAGGAGACCGTGCCGCTTTCCGGGTGACAAAAGCCACAGCTCGGACCACAGCACGTACCAGCAACCACTTGTAAGAACAGCCACAGAAGGGACTTAAAATACAATCATTTGGGAATTCCCGGTGAAGTTCCTTCCTGAATATTAACTCATTCATTTGGTGCTATTAAATATACTAAAAAAAAAGAAAAAAAACAACATAAACTGGAAGGGTAAAAGCCATTACAGAAAACAGCTTTCATATTCTTTGCGCCACTTGCACTCCCTTACAAAGCAAAGTGCTTGTATTGTACACCGCGGCTGGTGTAAGGACAGGGACGATAGCTTTTCGTGCACGTTTTACCAGGATTATAACTGCTGCGCCGTATATAGAAATGTGTGATAAGTGCATTATCAAAATTATAACTGCATTTTAATCACAGCGTAACAACCTCACGAAACGTCCCTCTACAAGGAAGGCAAACCCAATAATGCTCAAGTCTGAATCTGAATTTTGAGCCCTCTGCGTGTTTGAGAGGGTTCAAAATTAAGTAAAATGAGTTTATCTATCCCTATTTCTATAATAATACTTAGCACTTAGCACTTTTCATCTTCAAAGCACTTTACAAACATTAACTAATTAACTATTAATTGGTAAATTTGAAAAGGTTGATAGGTGAGGTGAGTTTCGGATAAGACCCAGCAATACGGATGTTTAGTTTGTCTGTGAATTACTTAATCATTAGTGAATCATCGAAATTAGAAAGGAAAAAGACCTGTGGGGTCACCCTGTCCAGCCTGCTGCCATTACAGGATTTTCCCTTACAATATATTCTCAAGTGCTTTGTGTAGTTTAATTAGAAATTATCCAAGCAATGGGGCTTCCACCATTTCCCTTGGGACAGTCCTCCTTAGTCCAACGTATCTTTCTGTTCGGAGGCTGGAATATTCAACATAAGTTTCAACAAGCCAAAGGAGCTCGTTGCCAGGACAAATTGAGGTCTGTTGCTGTGAATTAAGCAGCGCTAAGGAATTAGGCAAAACACCGTAGTGTAAAAGGATATTAATATGTACATGGTACCAGAAGGTCTAAACCAAAACGATATAATGAAGCAACCACTGCACCTCATCATTTCTCCACATCCTTGGCAACACCCAGGATTCGTGGGTTCTTCTGCTACTTGTGACACTGGAACTGTTCTAACTTCTCTCCGGACATCCCATTTTCCTCTCTTGTCTCCTCCTAAAGGCCATTTTGCATGCTTCTCCAAACCCTAGACCCTCTTTTGGCTTTCCGGCTGCCTTACATCTCCTTAAACGCTCATTTTACTTGTGCCAGCCAGATGGACCTGGGTGCTCTTCCAATCCCAAGTAAGCCAGGGTTTCCCAACGTCACAAGCCTCCTACATTGCATCATCCATTGTACATGCTGGGGAATCACAGGAAGACGTGAGACATGACACGTCAATTGGTCTATTTAAAACTGTTGTTCGACTGATCTGGATTCCTGAAATGGCATCACAGGTCTTCACCAAAGACGAACGGGCCTGCTAGTTTGTCCAGATGACCCACCCCGTACAAAACAAGGGCGATTTGAGTTTGGGACTTTTTTTTTTTTTCTATTTCCTAATGTAAAATCTTTCGGGGGAAAATCTAAATAAACTCCAGCTACATAGTGAACAAAGACAAACATCTGCCACTCGTGAGACTTCCCTTCCGACGACGATAACAGATCACTTCTGGCCAGTTTACGGCAACAAAAATAAAGCTGAGTCTTTAAAGTTCTAAAAATAAACAAACAGAAGTAAATATACTTGACCCGAGACACTCAGATGAGAAACTGGGTCAGGCTGTTTTAATTTGTTATGACCCGGCAAAAGCTGATGAAAGCTTTTACAAGATCGCATTGAGGTCCCCGTCTACGGTAGTGCCTGGACCAGCCAGGGCATCTCAGAGCCAGCCTGATCTACCGGGCAAAGGGATGAAAGCGTGAATCCAGACTCTTGAGACTGTGCCAGCTCCTCCAGCAAAGCGAGCTGCTAGTACATAAAGGAAAACCTAAAACCGTTTCCTCAAAGGACTTTGAAAGTTCTCCCACATGTGCCGCAAAGTCGCTTTCCTCCACCAGCGATTGCAACAGCACCATTAATAATTCCAAGAGTCTGCAAACAACTCGAATCCAAACTTTGAAGCCTCTTTATGCTCTGGAGGAGATATACTTTCAGTCTGGGGGGGGGGGGGGGGGTAACAAAAACAAACCAAAACAAAAAAAAGGAAAAGAAAAAAGCTGTGAGTTCTTCTACAAAATCAGCCAGTTTAGTTTCTTATAACGACATGCGAAACAGCGCAAGTTTGAAGATGTATCAGCAATTGTGAGTATTTTGTAGTCCTCGATTCAGTATTTACCTGGAGGGGCAGCGTTCGCTATGTAGAAGTCATCATCTGCCTATCATTTTTCCAGCTTCTGATACTTAAGAAGTAGTCAAATTGGACTTTTATTTTTCAGATTATAGAAGAAAATAAATGTTCTCCTTTCTTGTGCACCACAGAAGCACACAGCTAACAGCATTAAGTACAGACGATTCAATTGCAAGCTATTAGCATTTTTATTTCATTTCTTAATTTGAAGGGAAACAATCTTGGAGGGAAAAAAAAAAAAATTGAAAGAGACTATGCATATATAGAAATGAACTTTGGTGCTTCTCTGCCAAAATATTCTCTCTCCCACCAGGGGTGAGATTTTATAAAGCCATTAGTGATGTCTGGGTGCTTTTTTTTTTTTTTTTTTTTGAAGGGTCATTTCAGAAAGGGCCACACGCAGCCCACCTGAAAATGATGCTCCTTCCCGTGTCCCACCAGGCATCCAGAAAAAGATGCAGCCAAATGTGGTGGTTCCTTATCCGCACAAGAAATCTCCTATCTTCATAAGCCAAAATAGTTTAATGGCATTTTAGTCACATGTGAGTACAGGTGGCAGAGCCTGGCTGAGTTTTTTCAAACTGATAACGGGGATAAAATTACATTCATATATAATTAATACACGCTCAGTCATTTTTAAAGAAAGATATTTTTCAGGCAGACATTCAAAGAGCTGGGTTTTGATTTTCACTGGTGCTCAAACACTCCCCGGAGACGTGTGTGTGTGAGCACGTGTGCCTGTGCGAGGCAGAGAGAACTTACACGCTGCTCAAAATAAGAAGGAAAAAAAAAGAAAAAAAAAAAAAAGCCGCCCTTAAACGTCACTATATACACTTGACTAACACAATTTGACAAGTTGCCAACCCCCCCACCCAACCAGAAACTACCAGCCCACCAAAGCACATCAGCACAGATGATTATTTTCCAGGTTGCTCTCGCAGCCCTTCAATACTCACGCAGACCTGTCCCCTCCCAAAACCCAACTTCTCATTGGGTCGGGTCCCGTGTAAATTAAACAAACCCTTGCCGGACTCTTTGTGTCCACTTCACAAACCCCATCCCACCTTTTCGGCACCGCGGGAAGGGACCCCGGGAGGAGGAGAGGACCCTGGCCGCGACAGCGGCGGTGGCAGTGGTCAGGCCTGAGCCGCGCCGCGGGGTCACGGCGCAGGCGCTCGCCCGGCACGTTCTCGCATTGTCACTTCTAGCGGTGGATGGGACCAACTCCCTACGTTTATTTTTTTTATTTTTTTTTTTTTTTCCTCCCCTGAAAATCAAAAAGCGGTTCATGAGTTGGTCGAGAGCCAGCAAAAATGAATAGTAATGAGCCAATTTCAATAGAAATAGGCTCATTACCATGCCAGCGGCTGATAAAACCAAATGCTCTCAATTCTCTCCAGCAAACGAGGTGCTGGAGGCAGTGTCCACCCTCCTGCCTGCAGGAAATAACTCACAATTTCAAAATTAAAAGAATCAAAATACAAGTTGGAGTTTATTCCTATGTTCATACCTCCGTCCCCCTGCAGGGTCGTTTCTAACTAGCTGCCAAAAAAGCTCAGATACCGCTCAGAGCCTTTTTCTTGAAAAGAGGAAAAAAAAAAATAATAATATATTTTCTGTACATTGTTCACTCCCTGAATGGTAATGGGAAATCCTGTGTAAACTCCAGCAAAAGAGACAGTCTAAGGAGCTTCTTTGAATTCAGCACGTTTCTCCGTGCACAACAGGAGGCTACAGGTATTCTTCAGTGTCAGAAACCTACTTGCAACTTCCCAATTGAAAAAAAAACCCCACACCCCCCCCCAAAAAAAAAAAAAAACCCAAAAAAAAAGAAAGCCCCACCCCTAAACCAACCCCCTAACCGAGCAAACGTAAACCTCTCAAGCTAAAAACCCCAACCCAAGCGAAAACGTCAACATCTCAAGCCTTAAAACCACCACAAAATGGTGGGGAAAGGTGTTGATAAACGAATTAAGATGACGCAGAGAAAATAAAGAAACAGAAAAATTATTTCTCCCGCTCTTAATTTCGCCCCGCGTCACCTGACAGTGGTAGGACATGGAGAGTGTGACTAGGTCTGCTTTACCCTGAAGAGCTGAAATAATTCAGTTTTCACCCCAAAAGTGATTTGGACCCGGGGACTACGGGGCTGGAGAGGGTGCCCTGGGTGGCAGAGAGCACCCGAAACACGTTGGTGCCGGGAGGACGGATGGATGGATGGACGGACGGACACCAGGACACAGAGTGCATCCCCAGGCCGGCGTGCTTTGCCAGTGAAAATTAGCGGAATCGCTCCGCCCCTTCCCTCCCAAACTTCAACGGGGGAAGAAACCAAAGCCAAATTTCAGGAGAAAGAACTCAATCCTGCGGTAAATTGAGTATAAACGCCTCCCGTCAGATACGTTTCCAAAGCAGAGTTAATTGGCGGGGCAGGTTTTTGTTACCCAGCGGCCAGAGAGCAGCCTGCACCGTCACCTGGCCGCGCGGATTTCTCCCTTTTCCCTTTTCCAGCGGGGGTTCGATATTCGGCGGGCAGCCCCTTTCCCAAAGCACCCCCTCTCTCTCCCCGGCAGGGGCAGCCCCCGCCTCCGTCTGCTTGGTCAAGCCGGTAACGTTGAGCCTTCAGAAATTATTTCCCCTCCTGCCGAAAAATCTTGCCAGGCTTTTTCCATTTTAGCAGCTTGAGAGTTTTCGCTATCCCCTCTCTGCCCTGCCAGCCGTTTCAGCCCTGCAACTACGAGCGGCTGAGCGGAGTACATCATCTGTAACCTCGCCTTGCCTAGTCGGGGGGTCTGGGGGGCTTTCTGCGGCACTGAAATAGAGCCTTTTAACACTGAACGGTGCAAATTGTCCACTGGGGACAACTTCAAATGTCTCTACAATGCATATTTCGCAGCGCTTACTGGCTGGCTCCGGCTGAGCCGCTGCTACTTATTTAGGAGCCTACGAAAACTATTTTATAGATTTTGTTTTGCTAGAGTAAATATTAAGTTTTAAATACATTAAGAAAAATCAGGGCAGGAAGAGAAACAGATTAAATAAACCTTTCAGAGAGACTATTTACTTTGTATTTGTGTTTTTTTTTTTAACGAACTGCTTTCCCCGAGGTCAAGGCACTGACATTTTAGTACACACAGGCTTTAAAAATGAGAAGGCGCGCGCTCTCGCACACGCGCGTACTGAAGGCAGCTCCTCTTGTTAATATTAAACTTTTCTATCTGGTTATGACACTGCCTGGTATAATAAAGCGGCGATAGTCTTATTATTCAAGCACTGCTCTGATAAATTATCTACACTAATTCTGGAGCCAAAGTTGTCTGGTTCCAGCTGGTGTGGCTTAGATCTGTCTTAAGTCATTAGGAATCGGTGGAAAACTCTTTTTCAGAGCCCAGACCTGACCCTTTCTTGTACCCAGAACATCTACGTGTGTGTGTGCGTGCATGCTCACGCGCATACAAAACACGTCCTGAGTGCTAATCCACTTCAATTAAGGTTTATCGAGAATATTTTGGCTTGTGGGGTGTTTGTCCCCTTTAATCTCTTCTCTTTCCTTGCCGTTATCTGTGGAAAGGAACGCACCGTAACCCAGCATCACCCGCAGAGCAACTCTCCCAAAAGAAAAGCAAGCTGCGACCAATTCAGGCGAGATACCCCGGCTTAGGGACGAGATTTCGGAGCCAAGTCTCTCCCTCTGCACCGACAGGAACGACCGTGTGGCCCAGACTTCCCCCAGGCTTCCCTCTGCAATCCTTTGCGCCGTCCGTACTCGGATGCGCACAACACGAAGGGGTTTCCTCCTGGCGCTGCCTGACGCGGACGTTCACGCACGGTATTACCCCAGATAAGTTCTACAGCTCGGTTGATAGACACGGATGCCGAGCAGCGGCCTCCCTCCCAGCAAAGTACAAACCTCGACTGCTCCACGCTACGCCGGTCTTGGTCTTCAGGCCCATTTGGAGCTGATGGAGCCCACGGTGCCCGAGGGCTGGTCCCACGTGAGTTCAGATGTCTCCGTTCAGCCTGCGCATTCACATTTTATTCTGTCTTGCGAAGACAGGGTCTGAAAGAGACCCCTGAGATCGCTTAACTCCCCTCCTTGCCAGCACGGGGTTGTTGCCCTACAATTCCTTTCTCAGTAGATTACCCTGTCTGGTTTTCAAGGTCCCCCAGCTACAGGTAAGTCAAACCCAAGTCATTGGGCTCGGTTCAAGAGCAAATGGAGGAAATGCCAGGGCCCGCACGCAAAGTCGGACCAGGTGGTCAACGGGTCCTTCCCGAGCTTCAAATCTGCAAGTGTAAGGAGCAACGGAGCCTCCACCGCTTCATCCCAGCAGTGACTCGGCAACCTCAGGCATCTCTCCACCCAGGAATTCTCACTATTTGTAATTTCAGCCAATTCTCTATCATTTGCCTTCCCTTTTCTTTCCCCCTCTGTGCTCCCCAGTCACACCGTGCCCACATCTTTCCTTCACAACCAGCCCCTTCAGCCCCCGCCACCATCCACACGCAGCCCCAATGTGTTTGGGCACTTTTTTTGTGCTGCCACATCTGCGCGCACACTCCCATCGCCTGAGGACGACCTCAAGGCTTCACCAGAGGCTCCGGCGGCTGCAGGATTTTTCCACGTTAAATCTCTGGTTGCCATTTCCTCATGTTTCTCGTCTTTCCGTTCTCCCTGTATCATTCCATATTTGCGTCTCCTGCCCATTTGATGTCATCTGTGAGTGTTTTCCTTATTCTGGATCATTAATGAGGACGTTAATTAACGCAAGAGCTCATGCTGCGGTAACTCACCAGAAGCCTCTTCGCAACTCCGCGTCTCTCTTTTGCCTTTGGTTCTGGTCCCTCCACCGGTGTTCCAGGGCACACGGCGGGGTTTGCCCTCCTGCAAAAGTCCGAGAGGTGACATAACCGCGATGCGGGAGGTTCGGGAATGCCCCTTCCTGCCCTCGCTGGCTCCCTGAAAAAGCGCGCGTGTCCCCTCCACCCTGCTCCTGCCCCTTTCCCACTCTGCCCATCTGTAGGCGGGGGGCAGGCGGCGGGGCAGGGTGGGACAGGGGGGCTGGTGTACGACGCGCCGCAGGAGCGCACGGCGATGCCGGCAGCGGCGCTGCCAGCTCCCGCGTTAAAACGTCCTTCTCTATTCCCCGAGTAAGCACGAGCCGCCATTGGCGTACACGCGGAACTAAACAGGAGGCAGACTCGCGGGTGAGGCTCGCGGCGAGAAGGCAGAGCCTTGGGAACCCAGGGAACCCGGGCGGTACACGCGTGTGAAGCTGTGGCACGTACACGTATGAGGAACTGTTGATTCCCCACAGTGATTACGAGGTTATTAACGCAAATAGACAATTACCGTTTGCTTAAGTTTCCCAGGAAGCCTCGCCTAAGAGACCCCAGCAGCTCACCCAGCGCGTCCCCCTCTCCCAAACTGGTTCATGTTAGCCCGTTCACACACGGACCCAGATCCTTTCCCAGACAAACCTGCCCCAGCCGTGCATTTTTCCAAACGCAAAGTACCTTGTTTTCGCCTCTTTAAAGGAGCAAACTCCCTTTACAGATACAAAATCTCAGCAGAGCCGAACCCTTTTAAAACAGCTGGGGCAGCACCCTGGCTGCGTCTCCCCCAGGTGAGTTATCAGAAAGCATCTCGCAAGAGAAGCGATTGACGGAGACCTCTACGTAACATCATTTTTGCATGCGGAGAAAGCTCACAGGCGTGCCACCGCCCGAAACCGGCCCTTTTTTCCAAGGAAAGACGAGGCAGGAGGAAAGGGCAGGTCGGCAACCCGCGCTGGAGGTCACCTCCGTAGAAACCCCGGCTTGTTCGCAGCTCGCGCCTGCGCTGACGCGCAGACACGACGGGGCCGGCTCCATCGATACAGCCCTCTGCCCTGCGCCGCGGGGGCAGCCGCCACCTCCCTCACAACTGTAACGAAAGGCAATGAAAGGGAAGATTTTTTTTTTTTTTTTTCATTTTTTTTTAAATTTTTTTTCTCCCAGCCCTAGTAGAAGGTCGAGTTTCTCTCCCTCCAACGTCGTGCTTCTGAAAAGACTAATTGGGCCTTAAAGATTGCAGGTGTCCTGCCAAGCGAGTGCCGCGGCGCACGCGCCCCGCGAGCCCGAGGATGCCTGCAGAAAGCAGCTTCTTTATGCCACCCATTGGGTTTCGCCCGGACCCTTCCCACACACCCAGAGCCAGGCACGGAAAGAATAAAACAACACGGGGGAAAATTTTCCCCCTGGGGCGGTCGGCTGCCCCCATCAGTGGGACAAGCCTTTTGGAAGTGGTTTTTTCCTCGCCGTGCGCTAACTTGCTGGCCACCGCCATTAACTGCCAGGTGTAATATATATGTAAGGGCGAACGAGGCTATTTGCTTGTCTTCGCTCCCCTCCCGCCCTCGGTTTGTTTGGGTTTTGACTTAGCGTCAAGTTTATTTAAAGTCTTAAGGCTCTCCCTCTCCGCCCTCCTGCTGCTTGCCGGAGTTTTTCCGTGCGGATCACGCGCCGGCAGAGCCTCGCCGGGGCTGGGAGGCGATGGATGGCCAAGGCCAGCAGACGCCTGCTGAAGGCAGCGCGCCACCGAGGGCGGCAGCAGGGACGTGCGGTGTCAGAACAACCCACGGCAGCGGTTCAGCTAAGGCGTTACCTGTCCCGGCCCCAACACACACCCCAAAAAAACCCCAGGCATTTCACAAGTCCCTCCATATAATTTTAGCCGTTAACTGTTTTTGTATAACCCTCCTCCGTCCTCTCCCTCTGTTCCCCGGGTTCAGCTGTCCTGATCTCCCACCAGCTCTCCGTTCAACCTCTGACAGCTTTCTTTAAAAATACCCAGCCAGGTCAAGTCATGTTTCCAAGGCACCACGTTCCCATTCCGAAGCGGGAGGGAAGGGAGGGCCTGATGAGCCGCCCGTCCCCCCCCACCGCCAGCCAGCGGGCGGGAGAACCCCCGCGCACGCAGCAGCAAAGATCCGGCCGTAAAGAGATGAACTTTGTCCCGGCACAACGCTGGGGTCGGGGATGCCAGAGGTCACCCCGGATTAAAGTTTTTGATTTTTCCAAAGGGAGTGCACTGGAGGCGAAGCGCTGCGTGAGAAGGGGATAAAGATTTTTTTATTTTTTTTTCCTCTGAATTGCTCAATGTGTTGGCCTCCCCTATATTGCCAATAAAAACGTCGTTAGGATGTGTTTCAGTGCTTTCACGCTGCACATCCACCAAATTTATACAAGGAAAAAAAATCAGTTAGGGGTATTGGCTCTCTCTGCAAAGACCCTTGGAGCAGGTACAGGGCGTCGTTAAACCGCTCCAAAACCAAGGATTCAACATGTGGCTTTTAGGGATCCTCCACTCCCTCCTCCAAATCTGCCAGGAAAATGAATGGTTTGAGCTTTCTCTTCTTAAAAGCCCCATGTTCCCTGCTACTACGCAGCCCCGTGGTGGACAAGAAGGGCATCCCCCGTGCTCGGCCCTGAGCCAGCAAACACACCAAAAACCCTACGAGCAGGGTGAAATATGGCCATGGGTGGATCCACCTGGCTAGGACATCCGTGTGGCGGTGCCGTCGAAAGCTGAAGAGCTATTTCCCTTTCTCTTACCCGGGAGCTAATTAAGGCAGAGTTCCCCAATTTGGATGTCAGGCTGAAAAGAGGCGGCTGCCGCAGCAGAGCCACCGCCACGGGCACGGCGAAAGCCCTCCTCCATCGCAAATGCAACCGTCAACATCCAGGCCAGGGCTTCAGTGCCCCCAAAAGAAAATAAACACAAGTGCTCCTGGAGACTTAAAGATGCTGAGGAGAGGCAAAGCAAATTCGAACCTCTCCCTGCACAAGTTTGGGTTTGAGCCTCCATCTCCGCCAGAAGCACCGGCGTCGGTTAACAGCTGCATCGGTTGCATCTCTCCAATGTTCTCCTGGAGGTGCCAGGTTAAGTTTTAAACAGCCACAAAAACTGTATGAACGGAGTCTCCATCGATTTGGCAATCACCCCTGTGGAGCTGCTGGGGCTGAAGGTAATTTGGTGCTCATAAAGAGGGGCAGCACCCGTGCTTTGAAAGGGAAATGGTTCTTTACGTCATTTCAAGCAACGCGACAAAAAGCTTTTGATTTTGAACGCGAGCACCCAGCTATCCCGGGGCGCTCCAACAGCCAGGACGTATTTTAGGGGGAAGGATCTCCACCTGCCCCCGGTGAATTGTGTCTAATGTTTTGAGGAGGATTTGCTGAAGGGGTCAAGCAGCAAACAATGAAAGAGTGAAACTTAATAAATAAATAAATAAACAAATAAACACGCTGCCCTAAAGGCCCGAGCCTTTTCCATTTCTCTCGATGCCAGGGGAGACTGCCGTCTCTCATGTCCCACCTGAGTCCAGCAGCTGATGACTATCCCAAAACCAACGCTGACAAGGGAGCGCATGGCGGACACCAGCGAGGCACTGGAGGCATCTGGGGAGGGCAGCAGGAGAGAAGCATCATCTCCAAGACCCTGCTACAGGAGGTGGGGTTGGCCGGCAGCTACCGTCAGCGTTCTCCTGCATGAAGAAAACTCAGCGCCCTGCCAATATCATCCTCCCGGGCTCGAGCCACACGTCCGGATACCGGATCGAGATTCCCGGCCCAAACGGTGCTAACCGAAGCTCCCAAGGCAGCTGCTCCGCACCCAGCACCCCCTGCCCTCCTCTCCCTCCCACCCCACCACGGTTCCCACCCTGTGGCTGCAAAGCTCGCGCCGAGGCCACCAAAGCTAGGCCTTCAAAACACCGACGCGGCTAAATAAAAGAGCTTCTCTTCCCTTCCCTCCAAAGGAAACAAAATTCAGCGTGATAAATGGCCATCTTAAACCCGTGTAATCATTTTAACGCAACGAAACGAGATTTGCTGGAGTTACTCCAGGCTCTAAACTTTTGAGCGGAAGGGCGGGGGCGACCTGGCACGATCCAGCCCAGCCGAAGCAGACCCGCCCCGGAGAGCCGGGATGGATCCTGTCTCCCCTTGGAAGCTGCCTCGCCGAGGAACCTGCCCCGAGCCTGCCTTCGCGACAGGTCCAAGCTAACACCATGGCTCTACGCACCCAGCGCATCATCTGGGAAGCGCAGGAAAGCCCGAGAGGGCAGGAGAAAAGGCGGGGATGGCTCAGAAAAACACGCATTTTTAGGGCAGGCTGGATCCTCCACCCGCAGAACCGGAGGGAGCCGAGCATCCCTATTTCTGCAGAAGTTTACTGCTGGTCTCCGTTTTACACGCTCATCTGTCTCCGTCAGCGTCTTGCCTCCGAAGAGGAAAGGAGTCTTTCGGAAACAAAACCGACTATCTTTGCATTTCGCCGCTCATGGAGGGCAGGATCCGGTGCAATTTAATGCCCAGGCGCAAGTGGGAATTGCAAACCGTCCGCTTCCTTTCCGGGGACAAAAAAAAAAAAAAAAAAAAAAAAATCCTTAGCTGAACCAATATGCTTTTTTCCATATTTAATAATTTGATTTTGAAGGCTAGTCATATCAAAGAGCAAAATATTCAATATCGTTAATTCAGTTTTGCAAAATATATTCTTAATTTAAAAATGATTTTGCTCGGAGTGGTAGTGTAGTAATAAAGCAGGTATTGACCAGATCTTATTGATTGTGCTGTCCTCGGGCAAGGAACACTGACCTTGCTCACACTCTTATTGCTTACGCTTTCCCTGGCCTTCTTCATCTATGCCCGCTCAATAATATATTATTAATATATATTTTTAGCAAAAACTGTATGTTACAAGGTTAGGGCTTCTTAGTGATTTTTTTTTTTCTCCTCCGTGCTGCTCTGCCTTTGGGGTTCTTCAGGGAAGAAAAGATTTTGCAGCCGAGTTGCTCCCGGGCTGTTGTTCACAAACACCTTTAAACCAAGTTGCTTTGCGGAGCTGATGGAGGCCGGGCACGCTTCTCCCCCCTCTTTTTAATTGAAAGGTTGTTCGGTTGCCAGTCCCTTATGGGGCCAAAATTCACTGAGTAAATATAGTCAAGGGAAGAGCTATACCTCAGGTACTTAAAAGAAAGATAGCACGTATTTCCAGTGAGATCAAGAGTTAATAATGCAATTTAATTGTTGTTCGTTCTTTGGAGATAATTATAACTGATTGGGGGGGCTCAATTCACCATTGCCTTGCGCTTGAGACTGTCCTTTACACCTAACTCGGGGTGGGATTCAGAGCGCGGGACAGATGTGCCGGCCCTGCCGGACCACGCTCCCACCCCCTCCCAGCGCGGCCGCCGGCGGGTGCCCACCTCACCAGGACCCGCAGCCTGCCCCCAGCCTCCTCCTTTGACCACGCCGTGCTCTCAGATGCCACAAGAGTCTCCAAAACCTGTCAGACAGAAGCAGTTTTGCGGCCACAGAACCCCGACCCGGTCCAAGCTCCAAGACTTTGCTTTGGGTCTACGTCTTTTTACTGGCGCAACATGAAATGCGAAAGCAGAGAAGAGGTGTATCTAAACGACGCGCTGATCCAGTTTTCTTCACGGCATTTTATCCGTTATTGACCGACTTTTATCAGGCACTAGAAAAGCAAACCGAGAGCAAAATAAAATTAAAAAAAAAAAAAAAAAATCAACAGAAGGAGCAACACCGGCTGCTGATTTGCAGCCCTTGCATGGGGAGGCACCGGGGCAGAAGTCCGCAAACAGGGCTGTCTCGGAGGAATAAAGGAGATGAACTGGTTACAGATCGAGGTCCTGAACAGGCAGTTACGCTCGGTCCCTTTGGCTGGTTAATTCCGTGAGCCACCTATTTTCCTCGTGCGCTAGCAGGAGTTACCTGGGGAAGCAGCGGAAGGACCTGGGATGTACCCGCAGGACGCGGTGCCGTTCGTCCTGGAGCCCACACCGTGCACTGGTATTTGCATGTGCGGCTCGTCACTGGGAGCCGAACGCTCAATGGTACTTTTGTATGAATGACACTATGAAAAAAAATAAAAAAAAAAAAAAATTGTATCGCATTGTATTACCAGCCATTGAGGGCTCTTTTGTTTAGTTTGATAATATTACATGTTTAATAAAACACTGTTGAATTTTGATTGCATCTTGTGAGCGCAGTCCTTTATCCTTTCGCCAGCTGGCTGATACAAAAGCTTATTTTCTTTTTAAAGACGTTTTAATTCCCAATCTCCATCCCTCGCTCCCCGGGTGAGCGGGAGCCGGGGGCGCGGGGAAGGCACAAAGCTTAGCCTAACACTGACCCCCTTCGGCCGGGGGGTGGGCCTGGGATGCCCCCGCGACAAAAGGGGGGCACGCCGGCAGCCGGACAGATGCAGGTGGGGGTGGGAAGGCGTTGGTTGGGTTATTTATGCCTCTAAATGAGTAACAATGAGCAGCCCCGGCGTTCAAGCTAATTACTCCGCCTCGCATGAGCGCGAGAGCGGGCGGAAAGGCGCACCGCACACACAGCCCTGGCTTTTCCTTTGGATTTTTTACCCTTCAGTGGAAGCGATCAACAAGTTCACCTTGCATTAGAGCTGCATCGATCAGATTTGATTAAATCCCGAACCATGAAAAATTTCATAAACTCTCCTTCATGATCAATTTACGTGGGAAGTCCCATTTCGATGCTTCAAGATGCTCCGGCTGTTTCCAGGGGCTGACGTCCAACCCACGAACATCTCGCATGCACCCAAGTACCGTCGCCTCCCTGAACCCCCCTCCCTACCCACACCAGTAAGTTACATCGTGCCGATGCCCAAGCCCTCAAACTCAACCGTCTACACCAAAAAAAAACGGTTCAGGTAACTCGAGTACCTTTTGGGGTTGGGCCAGTGGGGGATTTACCAAGAGCGAGCCCAAGCCCAGCCTTCACAGGTCAAGAGAGCTCAATGGCGTGGGCAGGATCAGGCCCCTGGGACCCGTTTCCCAACCAGACTTTGCCAAACCCCCAAAATTGGCCAGCTTGCCGCAAGCGTGTCAGTACAGAGCAGAAACATCTCAGTTCAAGCGCTTAGAAGGGCGGCCCTCCAAATAACTCCTCCCTTCGCTCTCTCCAACGTCCCAGCAAGCCAAACACCCGGAAAGAGCTTCCACCAAAATTTTCCTGAGGTAGGAAAAAAAAAAAAATGGGTAAAAACACACCCTTCTCCGCTTTCAGCTCTAGTCTATCTCATCAGCCGCGCATCCTGGGCCCGCGTCTAATATTTCTTGAGGTGAGAAAAGAGTTGGCTGGATTATAGGAATACAAATGGATTAATTTGGGGCGGATTAGGCGCACAGCAAAATATAAGTTTGCCTTGTATTAGCATAACGGTGTCATAAAAATGTAGATTCGGAGGCAGAGATTATTTGTGGTACCGTTAATATGTTGTTGCTATAGCAAAAGATGTACACAATATTTACACTGTATTTGACCACATAAAACATGTCGTATACAGACACAATTTTTCATTAGATGAAAGAGAGCCAGAGGGCTCTTCACGCTGCCGGTGCTGGCGCTCCTGATTTTTTCCTTATTTTTTACCTTCAAGAACAAATACAGTTTTAAACCATCATTACTGTATTTGGAACAGTTAATATTTCATATCGTGACATCGCTGCTCAGAGGTAACAGGTTTAGTTGATTACTATTTGTTTATAGTGCTGGAGAAACCTGCAATCATAGAGAACATAAAAGGATTGCAATTAGATCTATTGGTTGAGAGCCGCACTCCTCTGACCCACTGTAAAGTGCTTAGCACTATCAAAGAGATAATGCCTACTTGCAGCTGGCACATCTGTACATAATAACACGGGCTGCATTGACACAGCCACTAAAGACTGCCACTACCCTCTTTAACTAGAAGCAGAAAACAGATCGTGCTTTTAAAGAGCCTATCAACAAAAACCCTTCCGTGCTTCGCCAGAATTAGCACGCTCGCCCCGACGAGCAGCTTCTCCTTTTCACGCCTGGTTCTTCAGAGAACGTAAACAGGGTCTTTAAACAAAAGGCCAGGGACGCGTCCAGGCTCGGCATCGGGGAGCACCGTTTTCTTGGGTTGCGAGCTCGCACCAGGGGTGACTTGTGCCCTCCCGGCTCCCCGGGAAGGTAAATTCGGGGGAGACTTGCACCAGGGGACCGTAAGGAAACCTGCGTTGCCCTCACGGGGTGGGCAGAGCAGGACCCGATCCCACCTCGGTACATCGCGGAGATCCCAACTCCTCATAACACTCGTTTTAAAGGAAACCCCAAAGCAACTGCCTTACTCTACGTACGAATTCAAACACCGCTCAAGTTTAGGACACGCTTAACTATTTTCTCAACTCGGGGCCTGAATTGGCTAAATCTCACGGGGGAGCATCGCAGATCTACGCCGACCAGTCCGTCCTCCGCTGCTCCCTTCTCAGATTTAGGAAGATGGTTTTATTGCTATTATTTCATTTTATGGAAAACTTCTCAGCCTTCCCCCCTGCTGCGTTTACCATCCCAAGCAGAACTATGTTTTCGGGACATAACCTTATTCACCAAGATGCAGAATTTGCTTTGTTAAGGTAAAACCACCTATTCTGGGGAAACAGCCCGAGCTGGAGTCTCATGGTGCCGTCACTGAAGATTTCCCATTTCTGTTGCGGTTTTAAGTTTAACTGCATAGTAACATCCATCCTTTTTCATCATTCCTCAGCATTGCATCGCCTGCGCGGGATGCAAAGCCCACCGCAGGCAGTGGAAACCCTCTTGACCTCAGCTGTCCGCAGATCAGGCCTTGGACAAGCAAAACCAAAAGAATCAAGGGAGAAATACCAGCAACAGGTTTCCACGTGCATTTTCCACTCCTCCAACATCCATCATCCCTTCAAAAATGCCTCGAAATGAGTCCTTGGACAAGGCACAGGCTCAGCTCTGCCCGGCACAGGGGCATTGAGGGGCACCAGCCCTGGCTAAGGAGGCGAAAATGCTCTTCAAGCAGATGTCACCCATCACGGAGGGTTTGCACCCAGGTTCTCTCCTTCCCACAACACCAAGCCAAGCAGGCATTTCAACCAGCTGAAAAGCGATACACGTAAAACCAATATAAAAGGCCACGTACGATAAACGTCAAGGTGCAACTAAACTTGCGGAGTTCATCGCCTCGTGCTACCACCAAAGGTAACGGCACAACACACTGTAAAACGGGATCACACGACTGTACGGCTGAAGAGAGCCCACCTCATCACACCGACAGCGGTACAGGACGCTCGCTGCAAGGGAAATTGCAAATTTCCACGTGAAACTAAGCTTGAAAAAGCTGCAGTTAAAAAAAAAAAAAACAACCAACCACTAAAATTATGTTTGGATTTGACCTCCTCAAAATATTTGACTGGGATATGGTCAAAATGTTTCATTGTAATACAATTTAAAGTGGGTTTTCTCCCAGTTTACTAAACTCAATTTTTGTGTTACAACGTAACTCATCGGTAGTGAAAATATTTTGACTATTATTGTATTATTACTTCCACCTTGGTCCAAATTAGTTGGCTACTACTCTTATGTTATGACTGAAAGAGTCAAAAGCTTTAGACGTTTATATTTTAACGTTATAATCCGTTACAAAGCTTACCAGTGGTGTAGCCAGGACAAATCCAGGTCCTTGTTCAGTGAAATGAGAGACAGCAAGTACCGGAGAGCTACCACACGGCATGCGCGCCATGAGCCACGACACGCTCCATGCTCCCGCAGCGCCACGTTGGCACCTTGGTGCTACTTTCAATTATTATCAGCTCCCCCTAATCCACGTCCTTTTCAGGCACTGGTAGCAGTAAAGGAAGGAAGCAACAAGCGTCAGTTTTGGAGACTGGATTGTAGCAGCTGTCATGATTTGAAGCGAGGGTTTGGAAATTTGGTGCGTTTTCTTAAAAGTCAGAGCTCCTGGCGTCCTGTGACTATAAGCAATTTCAAGTCTATAATCGGAAGAGTTGCTCGTCTTCAGGACTGCAAGGAAAATCTTGAAAAGAAGCCCCAGAAAGGCCAACGCGCAAAACTGATATAAAATAACCCGCGTACCACGCCAAGGCATTTTTGTCATCTTTTTGGGGAAAGCCCTGCCGGACTCATTCTGGTTCAACCCGGCCCTTGGTGAGACTGAACCAGGCAAGTCCGAAAGACTCATGGTTTGCACGAGGATAAAGCCAGGGTTTGGGTTTTTTTGTCTTGCCCCTCGCTTGTACAACCCCAAGACACAAAGAAAAAGCTCATGCCGTTATCGAGCCGATCATTTGTATTCCCTTCCTCTGCCTCCCAGCGCCTTATCTCTCCGCTATATAAAAGTACGTGTGGGATCCTGTCATTCAGTTTGCGTTGTTCGGATGCAGGCGTAAACGCTGGCTTGATTACAACGCAGAAATACTACTCCCTACCAGAGGAAGAATTCACTGCAAAAATCATTGGGTTTGTTTTTGTTTATGTTACAGCACTCCAGTAAGTGGAACAGCTGAGTGTTTATCCTGCTGCAAGGAAATTCATGTTGGTATTTGTAATAAATGGTTTACACTTTAAGGGATAAAAACAATTTTAAAATCTCTGGGAGAAAGAAAGGAAGAGATATGAAAATATCTCGGAAAAGTTTCCCGAACGCCTTTGCGTTTCCTTCTGCTTCCTCCTCCCGGGAGCCCCGAGCCATCGCTGCACGCTCCGCAGCTCCCGCTGTGGGACACGCCGATGCCCAAGGTGGTCCCAGTCTCAGCCGGCACCTCGCCAAAACTCAGACCGAGGCGTGGGAAAGACCTCCCGGCGCACCGAGGGGCTTTGGGTTTTGCATCGGCAAGTCCCGTGAGTGAATCGGGTAGCCCGAGTTTGAAGAGCACGACGGCCTCCTATCTGAAGGGGTGCAACTCTGGCGGCTCCCAACGCAGAAATGAACTGAAACCAGAAATAATCGGATATATTCCCAAGCAAACAAGTTCCCGTGAGATTTCCAGCCACCTTCTCCACGAAAACCCATTGAAAAACAACCCTTCCATGAGACACACCCCACCACCACCACCCCCCAACACCCAAGCACACGATCAGTGAAATGACGCATCTCAGAGCCTTGGCGTGGGATCTCCTGGGCCGTGCCTCTCCTCCGGCCACGGATAGATCTTCTCCGAGCCCCACTGTCCTCTCACACGGGTTTCTGTCTGAGAACAGGGGATGCTGTGGATGCCCAGAGCCTCCTCTGACGGGGCACAGGAGTTTCTTACCGGACAGAGCCCAACACCCCCTTACTGGCCACCACAGACGCTGGCAGCAGAGGAAAACGTGTAAATTCAGTGATTTTCCTCTGCTCTTACTGCGTTTCGAGAGAGGACCCCTGGGACCCTCCGAGCGGTTTCTGTTGAACGCGCCGTGCCCAAACCGCTGAGGGAGGGACGCAGACAGGCGGCAGGAGCCGGAAAAGTCCACCAAAATCACACGCATCTCATTTCTGTGCTGCTCCAGGTCTCCGGGGATAAGTTCTCTATAAATTGCAGAGTTAAATTCCCATTCACAGATATGTAAGCAAAGATTCCGCCTAATTGCAAGCCGTTTGCGCTGTTCGCACACGTCTGAAAACGAGCCTTTGCTCAACGGTATGCTTGGCGGGTCTCAAATATAAGAAAAAAAGTTGTGTTGCTAATACATTCGAAGCCCATCAGCGCTAGTTGCCCGATGTTGTAAGGAACCCAACCCTTCAGCCTGCGTGGATTTGTAGCTGGGAGTTTGAAACACGCAGCCCCAACGCCCGACGTGGGCATTCGGCATCTCTTGCGAGGATGAATTGCTTCAAAATCGGCTACCTGAGGTCTAAGCAACGAGACGTGGTAACGATGCTGAAACGACGGTGGGAAGGAGGGAATCTGCTGATGGCGCTGGAGTGGGAACAATATTATTATTCTCATTGTTTTGATATCACCAGCACGTTATCCACAAAATAATGGAATATAATGAAACGATTTATCCTCCACAGACACGTATTTTATAAAGGCTCGGGAAGAAAGGACCGACTTCTAAATTGCCTCAGCTGCTCAAATTTAGACCAATGCAAAACACACCAGAAACGACAGGAATTTTTGCCCACTTCCAGAGGACAGTGAGGGTGCCCGGAGACACCGCAGAAGGATTTGGGCTCTTCCCTCTGTAACTCTTCCTCAGAGTTTGCTTCTTCAGCACACCCACAAGCTTCTTTTGGACGAGAGACCTGATCGTTCCTGGAGGGTTCCTGCTCTTAAAATCGCAGAAAGATGGATTTCATTATAAACGCGTAATCCACAGGTTCAAAACTGTAGCTCGGGTTGGCTGCATGAGAGAGCTACTCTGTAGCTGTCCCTCAGAACGTGGGTTTTAGCCCCAAATTCTGCATCCCCTGCACCACACTCCACCCCCTCATCCTACACGCCATTTTTGTCTGCAAAGAATAGAACGTATTTAAACACAAGCAAGCACCGATGCCTCCTATAGCTGTGGGACCTCGCTTTTCTAATGAAGGAAGGATTAAAGGACGGATTGACTGGCTTTCGTCAACGGGACCCTAATTCGGGGGAATCTCCTATTGGAAATCAAAACCTCAGGTTGCAAATGCTTCTGGGCAAGCCGTGCCTGATTGACAAAGAGTCCTTGCATTTCTTCAACGTCTCAAAGGGGTAAAATCCAGCCTAAGGAGTGCATCACCCCGCAGAAGAAAATAGTAGCCGGGCACTTGGAAAAGCACGTGCACGTGTATTACAAGAGAGCTGGTATCGGCAGGTTATAGATTCCCTAATTCATAGAGTATGAAAGATCAATGAGTTACTTAAAAGACAGCTATTTGCTGCCACTCTGGTGGAGCTTCCTATCCTGGATTTTATTCAGCAGTTATCAGAGGGCTATAAAGTTCCTTCCCTTTTTCTCTCCATCCTCTCTCTTTTTTTTTTTTTTTCCCCTAAGTGGTAGAAGATATTCATTTAAATAAAAGAGGAGCCTCGACTTTTTCCATTGGTAATCTGGTCCATGTGTTCCCTGCAACTGAGCGTTTTCAGAAGGGCCTGACTGTCTGGGTTAATTGTTTAATGCTTTTAGTTAGAATTAAACTTTGCACCTGCTCTGACAGTGATAAATTAAATGTGCTCCTTTTCCAATACTGTTGCCCTCTTTAAGTAGAGACCAAGAAGTGTATCTCCGTTCTTTCCCAGCATTTGAGGAATCTCTGCTACACTTGAGTGTAAACCAGTATAATTTGTCACTAGAGCTAGCGCCAATTAAATTGATTGCGTTGGACTGAACTTTAGGACCTCTAATGCAAGCACTAAGGGAAAAATGGGCTTTTTTCTGCCCATTTCCCCATGTGGCACTTAGACATAGCTCAACAGTGGAAGGCTTTCAAGGTTCAAAAGGGTTTTATTTTCAAAAGAAATGGGCATTGATCAGTTGCATTTAAAGGCAAAGATAATTCCAGAGCTTGAAGGCTGGATTTGTGTTTAAGGTCTAAATCTCTTTCTTTAACCTTGGGGGGCCGGTATAACATAAAAGCAACAAAGAGATTAAGATTACAAAGGGTTTGCAAGTGTAAATGATGCAGTGGTATTCTTCAAACACAACGCGGGCCGGCTTCGCGACCACGGCTGGGGTCAGCATTTGATCTGTTGATTTTACACCTGTAAAAACAACTTGTGTTTATTTGTCACTTCGGCGTTATCTTGGCAAATGTTTGGGCGAGAGCGCGCCCGCGCTGAACTTGCTCACGCCGGGGAGTTCAAGCTCGCCTTCTTCAAGCTGATTGAAAAGTAAACACTCTAAAGGTCAGCCTGGCAGAGACAATACGAAAAGCCTTTTTCTTTGTCAGCGTAACGCAGCCCACGTGAAGGAGCGGAGCGGTACGCGCCGCTATGGTCTGGAGTCAAGACATATAGTTTTCATGCCTCGGGGAGCTCGACGGACGGCGGGGGAAGGCGCTGGGCGCCCGCCTGCATTGGGTATGCAGCCCGCATCGGCCGGCTGCCCAGCAAAGCCCTTGCCGTGCGGGTTGTAAATATGCAGTAAGTAATTACCGGGCTGGGGGCTGGCCTTCAGCGGGCTGCCGATGCCACTGCGTCTCCAGCTCTGCGGAGAAGTCCCCCCGCTCCCAGCCGTAAGACACGCACCAGCCCAGACAGAGCATCCACCTGGGCCAAGCCCCTGGTGACCACACGCTAGCTCGCCTTAGCCAGGGGCGTTTCCACGGCTGGTGGAACGGCAAACAAAGGGCGAAAAGCACTTTTGCCAGAAATTTAGAGGCGGGCAACTATCCCCGTCCCCCTTTTCAAAAGGGCGTTGGCCAATAGTCCATGCAAGCTCACCAGAACCCTCCAGTTTGGGGCCAAAATCTCTATCCAACTGTCTGTCAGGTCTACTGACTGTTCGAGGCGTCCTCGCTTGTGAAGTCCTAGACACCCCCAAGGGAAGCCTATACCTCCTGAGAGCTCTCTTTTTCACTCACAAGGGTAAAAAAACCCAGCTAAGTCTTCGCTGTGAGCCTGGGATGCTCGTTTTGCTTCATGCAACGACCGAGTCTCAACGAAAGCCAAAGCCGTTTGCGAGGTGGAGCTGGACAAGCTGAGGGCCACCGGGCAGATTTATGCAGCACCGTATTAATGGGCACAAGGAAACCTTCCAGTTTGTTAATTATAAAAGGGCACCGAGCAGACACCCTCTGCTGATGATATACAAGGGAGAGGGATGTGCCAAACTGCGCCGTATTGATTCCCGCAGCGGCGCTCAAGCTGCAAACTGACCTCGGTGGAGGACGCCACCGGCCAAAAGCAGGGCGGGCAGCGTTTCACGCGCGTACAGGCAGGCACACGCCTGCAGCAGCAGCAGCTGATGCGTTTCTGAGCGATGCGGGGGAGACGGAGCAGGAGAGGGCTGCACAGGGGCAGGCCAAGGCAGGGACGGGGACACGTCACCCAGCGCTAATGGAGAAAACGGACTCTTGTAAAGCCCCCCCGAGGAAAGCTAAGGCAAACACGCGTGCGTGTGTCTAAAACTTGGGGAATTTTCCTTTGTGACGTCCATTTTCTTGCAGCAAAGTATGACTGGCGTTAGATGAACGTGTCCATACAATGGGTACGTATAAGGGCTCTATCCGTATATCAATAAACGCAGGTGTAGATACATTAGCAGGTGCGGGGGGTCGACAGCTGTCCCACTTCTCCTGCGTGGACGCTCACCCGTCCGCCCCATTCAGATCCGG
Organism: Sterna hirundo; assembly: GCA_009819605.1. NCBI lineage: Eukaryota > Metazoa > Chordata > Aves > Charadriiformes > Laridae > Sterna > Sterna hirundo. Next base: position 127,503,200 of record CM020439.1, on the reverse strand, counting down.
TTTCTTGGGACAACTACATTGTAAGCTTTCCAAGCCTAAGCGAAGCTCAGGTACCACCCTACTGCGACTCCGACCTTCACGGACGGTAACAGGCGTAAGCAAACGGACGCCCGCGCGTGGAGGCTGTGCGCGGCTCCCCAACACACCGTCACTCAGCAGCACCGGAGCCGCATCCACCGACATGAAAATTAACAACCCCCTAACCAGAACTCATCAGCAAAGCACAGGCTGCCAGAGCTGGGTGCAGATGCTCACAAACACCTACGTGTGGGGACAGCGCGTGCATCCGTATAGACGTATGTGGCCATATCCAAGACCGGAGGCCCCAGCTGACACCCACCATCCACTTGCACCAGCGCATGATCTGGCTGTGAAACATTGCTGTTGTCACCTGACATCGGAAAGGAGAAATGAGGAGCAACTATTTCAAAGCCACCAGCGTTTCGTTTTGGGTTTTTGTGAGACTTCTTTCAAAATCTGCGAAAGCAAGTAAATGTCGAACCAAGATAAACTGCACTCGAAGCCCACACACGAGACAACTCCTCGCGTGGCCTCATACCGAAACTCTACAGCGAAACCAAATCAGAGATCAAGGAGAAGCCATGCCTGAAACCTCCAGCTACTGAATTCACCAGCTGAAGAGAGTGCATCGCGCCCGACTCGAACAGTTGCGCTCCTCGGGGGAGGCAGCAAAGGAAGGGCACAAAGGGCAGGATCATTTGCCAGGCTGGAAACTTAAGACACATGCAAAGCCGATTGCAGTTTTGTTGCTATTTTCAAAAGTGCAAGTTGTTTCAACAGAAGCCTAATCTGTGTATGTCTGGAATAGGAATGAATGGATTAGCCTTTCAAACCCTTCAAGATCAGGTCAAGATCATCCAAGCGAACCACAGCTACAAGAAAGTCAAATTCTGCATCCGGCAACTTGTGTCGCAAACGGAACATTTACTTATTGTAAAAAAGTGCCCGGCATTAGCATACCCGCTTTAAGGAGTCTTTTGAGGATGACTAAGAGAGCGCGAGATTAGTAAACAGTAATTTATGTACCCAGATACATGCTAGGCATTAGTCATCTGCGAGCGCACTACCTGTGCCGGCTGGCGAGGGACGCCGCCGGGCATTGTTTGAAAGCCCTCTCCTGATTACAGCCCAACAATGGCATTGTTTGGTTCGAACTGCAGGTATTTATGTTGGGCATTCAGCTTTTCCACTGTTCCTTGATTGGTTCTTTTCAACCGAGTCCCATTAAATTAAAGTTCCTTCGCCGAGCGTATCAAAGTAACACCGGAGAATTTTTCATAAGCATTACTTGACCCAGCTGGTGTATTTTCATGTTTGAAAATTATTTTCCCTCACAATGGGAATGGTTCCCGCTATTGTCAGGGAGGTGCTTTTGTTTCACTTGATGCCACTAACTAGGCCCAAGCCTCAAGTGCCATTAAGGTATTTGGCAGAGGTTCTCCAGACCGCGTACTTTTTTGGAGGGGTTGTTGTGAAAAATATCCCTAATCTGAGTCAGAGAGAACTGGAATCTGGGTCACCCTCTGCTCAAACAGTCCCCAAGCCATCGAGCCACAAAGGCCAGCATTGCCATGAGCCCCGAGACCAGCAGAAAACACGGAGTTCCCATCAGAGCCTCTTCCTCCAGAGGTTCAGTCTCTGGGAAGCAGCCTTTCTGTATTTAAAATTACAATTTATATCTTCCACTGAAAAGGAAAGGTCATCGCAAATGGTAAGGGAACTGGAGGGAAAGTTTCCAAGTGCATCAGGAAAACGTTCTCCAAGGTTGAAGGTGGTAGAGCTGCTAAAGCCTTGCGGAGCACAATCATTTCTAGAATACGGGGCCGCTTACATTCCTCACCTTGGGGACAAAACGTGTTGCTTTCTGGCTATGTTTATAACACACGTGCTTCTGAAAATATGTCAATATCTGGCTTTGTATCCAAGAGCAAGCCAGCAAAACATCAAACAAACTTTTGGAAAATCATTTCTCCACTGCCCAGTGCAACCGCCTCAATGTACCCACCACAATCTCCCGCTTTCTTCTTCCCGAGGTAATGAACCCCGAAGCCCCCGAGACCCTCCCTACTTGACTAAACCCAGTCTCATCCCACGCGCTTTCCTGTGGCAAACCCTTCACCTTTGCATGTACCCACCCTAAGTCCTGCAGTTCTTCCACCTGGGTCAGATTTGTCTACAGACCATTTCCACCACTCGTGGCTCAATCACTGCAGACTCTGTCTCCCACTTAAACTGCATCACACCTTCCCCAATCCCTTGGACCCAGCAGACGCTGCATCTCCAAGACCCTGCCCTAAAACATCTCAAATTCAAAAAACAGCGTGTGAACGAGTGAAAATAGAGACGACTACAAGTGATTTTCGCTCCCTTCAATATTCACCTGTGGTTCTAACATCCCTCCATTTCTAGTACATAGCTAAGCAAGTCACAGCAGTAGAACTGAAGAGATTTTAACAGGATTTTTTTTGTTTTCCCAGTGGAGAATTAGTAATGAAGGAGCCACCCCCACGTCCTCCTGTTATGTTCAGTTTTGGGAGTATATTCAATTAGCATTATATAGAGGCTTTTGCGAGAACATCACTGCTGCTATACGAGATGAGTGGCAAATGCTCCAAACCCCAGCAAAAAGTCTGAATCCTAACATTTTAAAAATTCTCTGTCCCATGTTTCTGCAAAAAGCACTTTTAAAAATACTAACAACAGACATGAGCAAAGTTGGCGAAACCCTGCAAATATCTCCTGGAATATTCGTTGAAGTTTTCACACACGTGTTTTCGCAAATTTTGTGTCACCGATGTTGCTTGTTTCCCTTGAATATTCCAACGCAAGAATGTACGACCGGGAATGAGACCAAAAAGAGAAAATTTCAAATAAATGCGAGGTGTATTCACAGAAAGCTAATACTCCCTGCTTTAGTTTCCGTATTGGCCATGGAAACCTGTCTGAAAGAGTTACATTCCTCCAACCAAACAGAAAAATACCATGTGCTCCATCTGGCTTTAAAGACAGCCTGTATGTTGCTTTGAATACATACACAAAACTGAACTACTTATTAATTCAGCACAGAATTAATGGATAAACCATTCAAATAAATAGCTCAGATGAGAAAGCTTGTAACCTGCTGATAAGTGCACACAGAAAAGAGGCAAAGCAAGACCATGACATGACGATGAACTATTTGTTGAGCCCTAGTAACGAGGGGCAGTAACTCTGGAGCCAAGAGGACATCTCCCAAGCCCCGGCCACGGCTGGGACCTGCCAGGCGAGGAGCAGGACACGGGCACAGCAGCAGTGCCCACCGTCAGTCGCTCACGTCATCGTAGTTAAGATGCAAAAGTAGAAGGGAAGGACCAACATCGCCATCTGAGAAGAAGCAAGTGGCGTGCTGAGGTAGGGAGGTCATGCTGAAGCAAGGTTCTATCTCAGTCTCTTCTGTTTCAGTGTAAAGCCTCGATGAGGAGGACCCACACCTTCTCCTTCAGCTAACGGGTGGTCATCCATTACTCTGTAATCCATCATCCCACCTCTGCTCTGTTCTTGAGTGAATCAGCTACGAGCAGGGACGAAGCTGGAGAGAGGGACCCCTACACATCCCTACCCTAGGAAAAAGGATGGGTAGAAAGAAACATCCACTGAGCCAAGTTTGTGAACCGTTACAAAAAAATGACAGGTTTTGCTTAATCCAGATCTCGGTCCGTGCCGTAGCACAAGCCATACCCATACGGCATTCCCTCCATGGAAGAGTGAGCTTGGTGAAACTACAGCGAACGCAAAAACTCTGCCCAGCTTGGGGCAAGTGAGTTGGCTGAGGTTTCTCCTGCCGTCTTTGCCTTGATTGCAAATGAGAGACATGTGTTCAAGAAAGTGATTATGCTTAAATGCAAGTGGCTGAACTTCTTGGGTTTTTTTTTTTCCCCCTACTCTTCCTTTTTAAAAAAACATCCCTTAGACAGCTGAGCTAATAGAGTCCAACATCTTTGATGATAGTGATGCTAACACTAGAAACAAATTACAGTGTTCAGAAAGTTTGAAAGACTGAAAAGAAATGCAGAACGTGTAACACCAAATTTGCCTGTCAAGTACTTTTTTTATTACTGCTTGTTTCATTTTATTTTATTCTTAAAACTGATGTTTTTGCAGCTATCTGCCTCCCCATTGGAAATTCCAGCTTGGAGGATACTGATTTGCAACTTCAATCATCGCCTGACAAACACAGTCCCCGCTAAGTGAGAGCCGATCCATAACAGGTATTTCAAATTTTCATAAGTCACAACATATCACCCTAAAGCGAAGCATTTCATTCACAGGACGCGCTCTTCTGAAATCAGCAAATATTTTTAATTTTTTTTTTAATTTTTTTTTTTAATGCATAACGCCAACTTAATATTCTGAGCGCAAGCGGCCACATACACACACCGCCAGCATCACCTGGCAGAGCTCCCCAGAAATTCCCTTAAATAAAACCAGATGAGAATCTGGCAGAACATTTTAACGTAATTCCACCTCAAGATTTCTGTTGTCTTTCTTTCATTACCTTTTACATGGTTTTAACCATATATTCCCTTACGTGCTATTTTAAGTAAACGATCAGGGTTTGCCGCGGGACCACACGGCACATACTGCGTTAACCGGTGGCTTGCTAATACCTCCCGGCGCTGGTGGCTGCTTATTGTCACGAAACATTGTACTCGAGGCGCTCGCATTGTGTCCTCCAACCTATTGCGTCCCATACTCCCGAAGAAAGCCTCCCTGCGTCTAACGCCAGCAATATCGCCGCACAAAGACCAAGTGATACCGCCACAACGGCACCTTTACGCAGCACGGCCCAAGTTCATTTTCTACCCTTTTTTCTGTATTGTTTCCTTGGAAAAAATAAACAGGCAGGTCCGAGCTCTCCTGCTCCAGCAGATGACCTGTTACAAGCTGCCTTTTCTCCTTGCAGACGGCAGAGCAAAACACCACCTCCTTAGCAGCCAACCTCAGCAGGCCTAAGGCACGTCGGAACGCACGCCCAGATAACAAAGCAATGCAAGCTCCAGGGATAACGTATATTTGCTTGCCAGCTCTTTACTTGTGCACCAGCAGCTGCGCGGAAAAGATGGACTGCATAAAACACATGCATCTGGAGAGGCGCCTTGGTGTAGGTGCCACCAAAGAGGAGAGAGCAACGCCGTGGGACACGCGTTCATCACGCCCAGCGGCAGGACAGAGGTTGTGCCACAAAGCCCAAGTCAAAGCCTCACTGTTCATCAGAGGAATATTATTGCCGTTGCTCTTCCGGCTAGGCTTGAGTCAGCAGGAACGCTCTTCTTGCACAGAAGAGGAAGTTACCTTACAACCTGAAAAATGTATTTCATCTGTTTCATTTTGTTGACCCTTCGGGTGTTTAACACAGATCTCCCTCCAACAGCGCGGTGGAAACATTGCGTAAATGAGAATTTCTGAAAAATGGCGTAAATGCAAATTGCCTAAGCCCTTCTAAAAGCAGCTGTGAAACACGTCAAATTCAACAAAATAATGATACAGGAAGGATCAGGTGATGTCCTGGTTTTATGGAGCTTATAGGGATCATCTTCTGTTCTCTGGAACCGTGTCAGGTTCTCACATCCTAAATTTCACGTCAACTTTCGAGTTCAAACGGACAGCATAACTCAGCCCGAACAAGAGCACTTCCACCTGACTCGGTAACTCAGGCCAGACCCGCTTAAAACTCAGCCCAGATTCATCAAAAGGTTTGCAAAACCTCGGTGAACTTGGCCCAAGTCGGGATGTGTAATGGGTTTCAGCTGTAACGACTTTCACCTGGTTTGGGGTTTGCTCGCTGAAGTTTTCCCACAGTCCCCATTAGGGCTCAGATGGGAACTGCCACTCCCCACCCATTTCTCTTATCTCTGCATCTTATAACTAATATTATTAAGCTAATGCATTTGCTTTACTCTTCAGCCATGGGAAACAACCATCCTCCTACTACCTCTTTGATTTTAGTATCGAACATGAGAGCACAGACCTGAATTTGGATGTCGAAGCACACGGGAGGTTTGCATTGACCTCAACCAGGAGATTCTCATGAATAACAAAGGACGTTTTTAGACCACATGTAACGCTAAATTTATTATAGGACGGCATAATTCAAGGCATGATATTCGCATTTAGCCTAAAGGTGCCTTGAACTTGACAAGTTCATAGCAATCATAGTAAGAGTTGCTTTCACCTTTGGCTCCCAGGTCTGTACGCTCCCTTAAGCACCTTTTTAAGGCTAACTGTACTTTGTGAGCTTATACTATCTCACCTCTATCTCTCTGATAGTGGGTGGTGCCATAGAGAGAAATTAAGCCTGAGCAGAGCTGGCAGGAATTCCCAATATTGTTCCGGTAGCCAAGCAAGTTCATTTAATGCTGCTCAGATGGCTCCATGCAGCAATTTGGCACGTGCACGTAGCCACAGTGACTCCGTGCAATTGCCAGGGTGCCCTCCGTGCCCGCGCTCTTCATGCTCCCCAACACAAACCGCAACGGTGGAAAATTTTAAGACAACGCACCCTGTGACTCCAGCGGACTCGCAAATGGTTTTCAAAGCTTTTGAACAGTTTGCAAGCCACCGGACGGCAACAAAATGTACCTGTTTTGGGGGACGTACAAGACAACTCAGTCTTCCCTTCCTCGCTGCGTTGGCTTTTTACTAACTGACACTAAAACCGCCAAAACCTTATTTGGGTTGCTGCTTGTTCTGTGCTCGTTCTACGAAAGCAAAATGTCTAGAATAGCAAATTAGGAATTACAGTAAGGTTGCGCAACAGGAATGGATAAAGAACAGATTCAAGTCAAACCACAACCCAATAAACAATTACCCACTTCAGCAAATGATTTTGACTTGAGTGATTATATTCTTAACACTAAAATTTGGAAAAGAAAACTCAAGTAATATTTTTTCCCAATGCCACACAGAGCCATTTTTTAATTCGGTGGTGATTGCTTTGGGAACGGTTACAATTTTACTAAACCAACATTCAAAAACCATCTCGGGTCTCTGCTGCAACGCGGACGAGGCATCACCAGCCCTTCTGACTCCAGGAAGACCGTGGGGTGCAGTCTGGGGCTTCGCTTCGGACCTCAGACCTAAAGTCTGTCAAAGACACTCAGCAAACCAGCCAGGTCATTCCAGCTCCTGCCGGTACATCCCTAAGGTCCTTCAGGCAGAAAAAGTCCAGTCCGACAGTCCTGGCGGGCAGGTACAAGGAGGTCAGGTGAAAAGTTGAAGACAACACCTCGCCCTCCCACCAGGAGATCATGAAAGATTCCTATAGAGAGTAATAGAGATGAAATTATCAAGGATAATTGGCTTTAAGAGCCTAATTGAAAGCCTTATTTTCATCTTTCTATTCACTGGGTTGCAATCGGGCTATAAAACGGGGAAGAATATTATTTTTTTTTACAGGAAAACTAAGTGACAGCCTGTCCTCCTAGCGCTGCCCAGACTTTCAGGACAGCATTACTCTTCCTCACAGGGAGCGGAACAGCTTATCCTTATCACTTTTCTGCAAGAGATTTCCACAAACCCACATATATTATCACGGGACTTGCTCAGGAATTTTAAATAAAGCCAATTTTTTTCCAGCACCAAGAAGCATTTCTGTAAAACCAACATTATCCAGAGGAAAGTATTAATTTTTCTGGGAACGATCACCAGGAAACTGAAATGAGCAAATTCTCCATTGGGCCTGTTCAAACTTCACCAGAAATATGCAGATGGTCGGAATGACCCGGAACGGTTCAGCGTCTCCAGCGCCTTTCCTACGGCGAGGTTTGGCTTCCGAGAGCCGTGTTCTCCGCTCCAGACTCCGGGTGCCACCGTACAGCACAGCTCTCTGTCCACCCGAGCAGCACCTGGGGTCAGTCGGGGGGAATATCAAACTGCCAGCGTGAAATGCCTTTTTTTTTTTTTCTTCTTATTATTATTCTCAAATTCAAATTTGTGGAATTTCTTCTAGAACAAAAAGTGCCGAACCTGGATGAAAGCAAAGTTTAAAGCCGGGCATTTACCGGGAGATGGCCATTCCCGCTTTTGTTCAACTAGACCTTCAGCCCTTGTACCGTTTTTCTCGGGGTTTTTTTCCACGTAGAAAACACCATACCTTCTAAATGCCCGTTTTGTCAGCTCTTTCTTTTTTCTGACGTTTCTGAAGGCAAGAAGGCCTGTCCCACAGAACGTATTGTTTGGACTGGGGGACAGATTTGGAATGCCCGCTTCTCCCAGTCTGCTCATTCGCTGGTCTGCTCCTACTCAGGGGACCACAGAGCAGTTTGGCTGTAGTTACTAGGCGCAAGAAATATATAAATGTTCAGACAAAAGGGCTGGAGCCAGTAAAAAACAAAAACACGCATGGTTCCCGCAGTGCAGAAACGCTCCGTATTTCCAGCCGAATCCAGCTTTTTATGCTTATCATCTACCTTACCTGTTTTCACTTTTGTTCAGGAAAGTAGAGCCCAGACTAAATACAGGAACAATTATACTTGGAAAATATTTAAGATATTTTTTTATCTCCTATTTGGCCAACCTGAATGTTCGACGTCTGATATTTTTAGCTGGAAACTCTTTTTTTTTTTTTTTTTTTTCTTACCTCCCCTCCACCCCATCCGTCCATTTCCGTGATGAGGTTTCAGGGATCCACCGTCTTTTCTGGAGGAGGGAGGTTGCCGCGTAAGGCGGGGGGCGAGGCGTAATGCCGAGACACCGTACCTCCCCCGCGCACATGCCAGTCAGAAGGCAGCAGAAGCCAGGTTTCAGTGCAAGATGTAAATAACATGTTAAATATGTTAAATAACGTACATAAGACGCAGCCAACCAAGCGGGCTTCCTCCCTCCGAGGCAGCCAGCCTCAAGACCCCTTCCTTGGGAAACTTAGCCGTGCTCTTAGGCTTTCTAAATAGGCTTAAGATTTCTAAAATACTTCAAGTTCTGGGTGTTACAGCAGGATTTTAAGAAAGGCCAAGTATTTAGCACTCTATTTGAAATCAGGTGGGAGTTAGCAGTGGTTCTCAACGCCCTTGGCCGGGAGCCATCAGCAGCATGGGGCCGGGACGCCCAGGGAGATATTCCTGGAAAAACACCAGCGATTCTCCCTCTTGACCTGCCCCGTGGTCCCAGAGCTGCTGGCAGGGGCTACGGCACAAGGCTGGGAGCACATCTGAGACCCTCACCCGCTCCTCCACCCAGGTCACCTCCAACTACACGCGTAGGATGCGGGTTGTTGAACACATTAAGAGGGAAAAAAAAAAAAAAAAAAAAAAGAGATAAAACAAAATCTAAGCTTTTCTGGAAAATTCGTAAAACCACAGAGAGCTGAGAAGAAAAAAAAACCAAAACCCATAGCTCTGAGTCCAGGCTCAAACATCAGGGCTCCGATATTAGGCTGACTATTGACCCACCATTGTAAAATGTTGCTGCTCTTCACAGTTTTTAAATAACGTACCCATCGCTTCCGGAATCCATCAGGCCCGGGAGTCTAAGTAAAGTGCTAAAAATGCAAATGGCTTTGAAGCTGCATTAACGCGTAATAAGACGGTCACTCCATGTTAAGCTGTCTAGACTTATGAATAAAGTCCCCTTAAATTGAGCAAACCCACCCGGCAAATAAGCTCACGCACGAGCCCGATCCGCGCGTAACGTCTCGGGGTGGCTGGCTCCCGCAGACCCCTGCCAAAAAGCCTCCCTACGAACTCCCCGACAGCTTCCAAACTTCAGGGCTTTGCAAAGAAATTCTGCAAAGGCATCTCGAGATCGCAGGTTGAATATTAACGTGGGAGCCGAAGGGAGATTTAAGAAATACCAAAAGAAAAAAAAAAAAAAAAAAAAGGGGGGAAATTAACCCACCCACTCCCTTTTTTAAAATTTATTTTTACTTTAAACCTTCAGACGCTATTTGAAATTACCCACAACGAAAATAACATTGAACTCGGCAGTGAATTGTGTCCCAGGAGTGAGGATTTTTCTGGATGCACAAAAATTATCACCGCACGGAAGTCACTGAACAAAGCTATCGCTCCTTCACGAGTCGAAGAAAAACAGAAAAAAAAAAAAAAAAAAAAAAAAAATCAGCTGTCAGCGACTGAAAAGACCTTCTTCAACAACTGATAGGAGCTCGTGTCCAGAAGTTCATCCAAATATTCATACAAAGTTCACGTACATACATTCATACGCGCTCTCCGGTGTTTGCTCAGGAGGGACCGTTAAATCACAGGAAGACGGGGACTGACGCCCAAGTACCTGATATTTCTGGCAGTCTGATTGGAGACCAAAAAACCCAAAAAAAAACAAAACAAAAAAAAAAACTTGTTGTGAAATGTGAAACGTATCTGTTTTTCCTTTGGACGTGCGTGAATGAATGTGGCAGTATGCGTATGAATGTTGATGAGATGAGGTTGGAGAGCCAAGGGAAGTCTTGAGGGATTACTCAGCGGTAGGAAGGGGGGGGGGGAAAAAAAACCAAAAAAACCCAAAAACAACAACAAAAAAAACCAACACACCACCAAAAACCCAAACCCTAGGATTTCTTCCTGCAACATATGGCAATAAAACACAGCACCGCATAACTTAAATCTGCCCGAGGTCCTCGCTTTCATTCCCGGGCCCCGTTTTGCAGAGAAATAACACAAACGTGGCTCTTTTTGCCCATTCCCACCTCTCCCTGCCCTTTCCCGCCCTGCTCCGTTCGGCACTGCCGAGCCCCGCACCGTCTGGACTCCGGCTTGGAAAGGACAAGGAAGTGTTTTTAAGTAACAGAGACACTCCTGAATAAATTCTCCCTTGGGAAATAAACTACGGGAACAGCCACTCCGTGTCACACGTGGTTTATGTGCTGCACGTGGAGCCAGGCTGGAGCCCAGGTCCGCATGGCTCTGCCTCTGCAAAGCCAGCCTGGGCAAAATCGATAGGGAGCTGGGGCCGGGGGGGGGGAAATGAATTATAGCAGATTCTGCTTGTAGTCAAACTCACATAGATAAAAAAAAAAAAATTATAAAAAAAAAAAAAAAATCCCTCAATTGAAAAGATTTTGGGGCCAAGACCAGATGCTCATAAAACTTTGATAAACGATCGTATGAAATATGCATGTGGGGGCTGGTTTGGTAAAGCTTCATTCACATTCGCCTACTCCCTTCCTCTGCTGCCTCTTCGCAAACCAAAACATGCAAGCGGAGCTTTTCAACCCAAGGTGGGTTTTCGCCACCTTCCCACCTCCTTTTTTTTTTTTTTTTTTTTTTTTTGTATTTTTTAAACACTTGGAGATGCTCAGACCCAAGCCGGTCTCTCCAAGTCCCACGCTGTGGGTCTTTTCACGGCCACTCCGCTGATGGCAAGTCAGAACTTGACGAACAACAAACAGCACCTGCATGCAGAAAGAGCGGTGGAGCCGGCAGTATCGGTCCAAGAGGAAATTTTTGCCCTTAACAAACCACTCCTAGGGATCAGGTTTTGGCTTACTGGTTCCTGGACTCCAGCATCTCGTTTCACACCACCTTTTCTGCTCCACGCATGGATAATTAAGGTCCTGGGTGTCCCTCCTGCATCCCAGAACGCTGCAGCTACAGGATGAACGACGCGCAGTTTGGAAAGCTTTCATTTTTAACCCCAACTCAGCAGCGCCGCGAGCCCGGCAGCTCGGCGGAACACACGAGGTCCAGCCCGGAGCGGTGCAGAGCTCCCCGCCACCGCCAGCACCACCGTCCCCCGTGCCGGGAAGCAATCACTGGGAGTGATCTGTAACGCCAGCCCCAGGTTGTTCAAATCTCAGCAGCTCCCCTGCTTCGAGTGGCCTTTCTGGGGCCGGACCTCTTTGGGTTTTCCCCCCAAAGCTTGGCCCAAGAAATCAAGAGGGGTCCTTCCAACCAGCGCACTTGGCATTCGCCCAGAGAGACCGTCCTGGCTTTACAGGTGCGGGAGCAGCTAAATTCGCATAGCAACATAGGTTTCCCCCCCTCTATCATCTAGAAAAAGTAAAATTCAGACTTAAAAAGTCTGGCTTCACAAAAAAAATAACGCTTTCTTTCGCTCGTTACCCACAAGCTAAAGCCACAGGTTCAACCCCAGACCGGGGCAGCGTTTTGAGACCGGCTACCAGCAGCACACTGCTGGGCAGGGACGGAGCTGGGATGAGCCGAGGTCTCTCTCCAGACCTCACCGCAGACACCGGCTACGCGGGGTCGGTAACTCATGGCCAGGAGAACATCTGCAAGGGGTGGCCACGGGGCCCAGCTCCCCTCTGGCTCGCTGTGGGGCAATGGGAAATGCCACCTAGGCAGGGGGTGAAATGCCCGGCCTTCAGCCCAGCAGCTGCCTTTCCCTTCCCGCAGTCAGAGCTGTGGCTTTTGTTTTCAGATTTGGCAATTTTGACAGTTAAAAACGCGTCTATTAATCGGGAACAAAACCCAAAGATTTTTTTTTTTTTTTTTTTTTTTAAAAAAACTCAGTAAATTGAAAAACCCTGCAGCTTGCTTCAGGTTGATGATATATTGATTTTCTAAAACAATACTGATTATTCCAATAAAATCGAAATCAATTTTTAAATGAAAGCCTTTTCAGGAGCAGACAGACTTAACGGCCTACACAACAGGCACGCGCTCGCGCAACGGGAGCCCCTTAAAAAGGGGTCAGTGGGAAGGGTTTGTCCCATTCCCCCAAGGAAGCCAGGCTGGAATGGCGTGTCCCAGCAGATACGTGTCCCAACGCGGGTATATGCCCCCCAAAGCAGCACGGTCCTGCGACCAAGGTGGCGTAACAGGAAACCTGAACCGTCTCTGCTCTATACTGGCTGCAGATGCTCCATGTCTGGGTGGTCCCAAAAGCCACTTCAGGTGGAAAACACCTCCTGAGACGACACGAAATATCCAACACTGAGCTGGAGAGTCCAATTTTCCCCTGCAATGGGTCCAAATGGTCGGGCTGCCCGTGCA
>CM020439.1:127407732-127485232 GCA_009819605.1 Sterna hirundo | reverse complement strand
AGGACACCTCATTGGAGATCAGAAAACAAAACCCCAAAATACATATATTGTGCTGTATCAGGTTGGCTGGAGAGTAGCACTGGGAACACTGGCGTGCCCTTGTACAACGTCAACGGGATGTCTTCACACGTATGCTGCTCGCTGCTCTGGGCAGCTCACTGAAGGTGATGAAGGAGGTAGGACACTTCTCATCTTTTTGGCCACGTTTTTCATACCTAATGCGCTAAATTTCCATGATAAGGCTACTTGTGCATTGCATGAATGTAGGCACAGAAAACCTAGGAGAGAAATCTAGTAACTCTTAAATGTTCTAGTCTCAGACAAAACCGATTCGTCAGTTGTACACAAAACCATCTGGAGAGCATGGAGATGCTCTGGTCCCACGAGCTGGGCACCAGCCACCAACACCCACACGACAGAACCTCTCCCCACCGTTTCACAAACAGGAGCGTAAAATGACCGGTACCTTAACATCCCCGGGTCTCCTAGAGGATCCTGCTGACAGGTAGCCTTGCTACCCCCTGCCTAGCGCTGCTCGGAAGGGTCCAGAACACCTCAGCTTACTGCTTCCAAGGTCTACAAAACAAGGATGGAAAGGAGAACAAAAATGCAAAAAGTTGTTGTATTTACAGGAGAAAAAAACATCCATTTTCTGTCTTCTTTCTCCCTCTTGTTTCCCCACCACCCCTAAATACACATCCGCACAGCCATCCTCTGTAGGTCCCCCACACTCATGGAGCAGGAGAGGACCACGCGAGGCTGGACCGGCTCCGTCTCCGCGACCAGAGCCGCAGGTGACGCACTTCCCGAAAGAGTTAAGGGAGCGCAGGACAGGGGGAGCGCGCGCGCTTGAACAGATTGTTCGTTTCAACAGACAGATTGTCCCTTGCTATAGAGTTTTCTGTTTTGAATTTCCTCCGTTCTATTACAACCAAAAATAATTATATTGAAAATAATTGCGCTTTGTTATGTATTTGTAAGCCAGCAAGAAAACAAGTCTCAATTCCTACCAACATGGTATGTAACCCCTTTAATTTTCCTTCACCTTCCAATAGGAGAGCAAAGGACCAGGATTTGAAAGGTTTATTAAATTTTGGAAGTAGGCAGGTGGCACGTAGCATTTTGGCCTGGGTTGGTTTCTTTTGTTTTGGTTGATTTTATTATTATTTTTTTTTCCTCTTTCTAATCACATCGAAGTGGGCCAGGTCCAATGAAATCCTACAAAGACCATCTCTGCATCTCCTGCACCTCAACGTCTTTTAAAATCTACCCATAAGCCTGGCACTGGGCATTCACACGCCAGTTCCGCCAAGGCCAGTGCACACCGAACAACATCTGAGGACAACACTGCGAATGAAACAAAAGGGCTGAGGCAGGCCGAGGGATGTTTGTCGAGTCACTGACTATTCAACCCATGCCCAAATTTGAGTTTTCGTTACACAAGAAGCCTGTCAAAAAAAAAAAAAAAAAAAAAAGTCCCGGTGGTTAGACATTTGGAGACAAGAAGTACTTCTAAAGCAGCAGCGATGAAGTTTTATCATTGCACCATATGGACACCATATTTCAGAGACTCCAACCCATCTTCCCATTTCTGATTTATCATCTGGATAGCAACCGATGGGGGTCCTCCGTTACACGGATCCACCTCCTCTTGCCCATCCCGCGTACAGATGCACCACCTCTGCTGTGACCATTTGGCCACCGCTGCGCCGCGGCCCAAAGCTTCTGCCCCAAACCCAAGAGCTGAAATCAGCCAGTTCGCAAGAAATTGGGCACCTGCCTGCTCCTTCCTCCCCAGCAAACGCTCCCCGAGCCCCTAGACCAGAGACAGCCCTGTGATGGGTACCCGCTCAGCTCCTCAAGCTGAAGAGGGCAGGCAATGGAGACATCTCCTCTCCACCTATTTAGCAGTTTAATTTCAGACTGTCTTTTTTTTTTTTTTTTTTGTCTTTTTTTTTTTCCCCCTGCATTTCTTCCTTTCACTGCTTCATTAAAGTTATGTCTCCAGCATAAAGAAGGCATCGCTGCTAGGAGAAGGGCAGGCTTGTAAATGGCCTGGACCTTGAGCTACATAATGCAGCAAGAAGTATTTTAACGGGGGTTTATATTGTGCACAGAACAACACAGAGCACGCCAGGGGCAACACACTGGGATCCTTTAAGTCAGTTCCCTTTTTCCCTTCAGCTCCTTAGAAGTTAATGATTTAGCATTGCAATTTTCCAGTAAGAATTATTCCCCAAAATGAGCAGGATGTCATGGAGAGTCAAAGTATCCTGCTTAAGCCAGGCAGCCAAGCTCGCTGGGGATATTTAACCATTTCCCCCTATTCCACTCTGAAAAGAGGCAGCCAGCCACCACCCCAAATACCCGTAACGCGCGCTCAAATACTTACACGCCTACAATAAATCCGGGTGTAGATAGAGAGATCACTAGATACCAAAGGGATCGATAGATGCTGAAGGGAACGCAGGGTTCGGTAAATCAGTTGGCAGAACTGACGGCGCCGATCAGAGATACAACAGCAATAGCGTATTTGTCTGGTTTGGTAACAATCTGTCTTTTCTGCTGAATCACAGTAATATTTATGTCAACTATCCAGCATGACCCTGTTACACACAGTGGCTCCCTTGACATCCCCATACTTTCTGGTAAACACACGTAAAACTCTTAATTTCATTGTCACTTTCCGTTCTTTTCAACTAACTGAAAATATTTCACCTCCTGGGTATAACAAGGCCGCGTTTTTCTTCGCAGACGGGATTTCGTGGGCTATCATCTTTAAATTTCCACTTTGCATTCAGATTCCCAGTTTAATCCCTATTTGGGGCAGTTTCACTCCCAAACGGCCGACACACGACTCGTGGACTTTGGGAGGCACCGGTTGTTTCCCACCCTGCTTTCAAATATAAACGTAACGCTTTCTTCTTCTTCGGCGATCCAACGTACCCTTTCCCATCAATCTCTGAGGCTTTGCCAAGTTTTTCGACTCACTTTTAACACCCAGACACGTGAATGTGTTCGGCACGTGCTGACGCTACAGAGCGAAGCCCCCGGCGTTCAAGCAGAAAGCGATTCCCACCAAACCTTAACCACACCAAACACCCAGGTTTCGGCTGGCTCCGGGCTGGAGCGGCACCATCTTCCCCTTCCCAGTGTCCCCAGCAAACGCTGCACGGAGTTAATCGACAGAAGTTTTTGGGCAGGATATTAGCTGCATTTGGCAGCCCCTCCACTTCTAAACTGACTAGTTTGGCCAAAAGAAAAAAAAAAAAAGGATGAGATATTAAGTTTCATCCTAAATATTAAAAATGAAAACGAGGGAGCCTTTCTAGATATGGCATTGGTAGCTCTTCGTAATTAACCTAGCCTCCTCCCCAGAGAAATTTGGGTTTAATTTAATTTTTAGGGGGATGAGGAGCATTATTTATTGGTTTCTTTCTTTCAGGAAGGCTGTGGGCAAGCACACCAAGAAGCAGCGAAAGGAGTCAGAATTTTATTTGATTTTATTTCTCATGTTGGTTTTGGAAGTTAAAGCACGGAAAACTAGGATAATGGATGGGACATAATTTAAAGACAAAGACTGGGGATGCAGCCCAAACAGGAAGACCCAGAGACAACACACATAAAAAAAAAAAAAAAAAGCAGAAGGATGCAAGTGATGCCAACAATTAGATATTATCTGAGCTACATCATCCATGACAGGCAAAGGTGTTGAACCAGATTCAACCACGTCCTGAGATATTCGGGAACACATTGGCGTATACGTTGCACGCGTATCGTATTCCCCTCTGCTGGGGACTGGATGGCTTGGGTCAAGCTACATGACCCCCGGCATGGGTTACGCGGGCTCAGCAGCTCCGAAAATTAAGTCTGGTTTTGGGATGAAACCACAGAAGGTGTAAGAGGCGCAATGTAGAGGCACGGTGTTTCTGCAGCTTTGCTTTCCAAGATCGTGAACCTTGTCCCTAACCGGCCCTGAAAAGGGCATTACAAACAGCCCCCAAAACACGGTTAATTCAGCACTGGGGAACAAACGTAAGAATACTTTCAAACTTCTATTTCGCTATTTCCTCACAAATAGGTATCTATATTTGTAGCACGGCGAAGGATAACCACAGAGGATTTTTTTCGCCTCTTGCGGGGCAAGATAAGAGCCGAATCGGCCAGATGTTTTGCAGGAAACCTCAATTTATTACTTAGGCAAAACCTTGCACAAGTCAACCCCGATGCCTCGGATTTGTTAGAAGGGCCAGAGCGGGGGTCTCTTCTGGTTTGCAGGTTTCTCTAGACGGCGGTGCAGCTCATTTCTCAGCTGCTCCCTACCCGAGAGGGGACCTCACCGGTGGCAAGGCAGGCATCATCCCAGCTCCGCTCATCAGACCGCTGTATTTATAGAAGACTCGCACCCAGAGGATGAGCCAAATGGGAAAAGCAGGCTCCCTTTTTTTTGCAGGTGCTGTAATTGTGCCTGCAAGTGCTGCCATTGACACTTCTAACTTCTAATTAGACTTACAAATCAAGCGCTGGGATGCCAACATGGTTCCCCAGCCTGGAATAGCTGTTGCGCTCGCAGCATTTTACGCTCAGACCTGTTGGGACGGAACCACGGCAAAAAGGCAAGAGGTCTGGAAAAGGATCCCTGCACCTGCCGGGAGCTTTTAGAGGGTCTCGCCCCTACCCGGGAACCGCTTTTGCTGCTGCAGAAGCAACGCGCCTATGGCAATGCACCGCCCCCAAAGCCCAACGCCGAACCTGGGGTGTCCGATTCCCCATTCCTTAGGGGAATTCACAGCCCGGAGACAACACAAGTCGGATGACACCGTCCCTGGCTCCGGTATTACCAAAGCTCTGAGCATCCACAGCTCCCCCTTAACCCAGTGGCTGCTTGGCCTCTGCAGAACTGGCCTGGCGACGCTATGGAAAAAGTAAATAAATAAATAAATAAAAACTTTAAAAAAGGATGCTCAGTTAGAAGAAGGGGAGGGGTTTCAAGTAATTCTTCCTCTGGAAGTGAAAATGCACAGAAATAGACTCTTAAAACTAACATGACTTACTCAGTGTAAATATTATGTTTCCAAGGTCCAAGTCCGAAACACTCAACTTTACGCTGTTATATACGTACACACATGTAGATAAAATCCTCTATATTCTCAAGCATCCCATGTGACGGCCCCATCTCGCTGCGATGCGCAGCCACAGAGCGGTTAGCGATGTCATAAATTAAAAAAAAAAAAAAAAAAAAAAAAAAAAAAACAACCAAAAAAAAAACCCCCGAACAAAATAAACACACAGTGAAATCAAAAGGTCACTTGCATAACTGTCAGGGAAAGCAGCGGCGAAATGATTTACAGACACAGGAAATATAATTCGGCAGCGAGGAATTCCTTTGGCAGTTAATAGAATTAATTCAATGCAGCCCATCGCGGGTTTAGAGAGGGAGCCCTGAGTGAAAAACAACCCTTTAGGAAGGGGGGTTCAAGGCCAGCCAAGCAACTTGAGCCTGTTTTTAGGAAGCCAGAGGCTAACCAAAACCTCTGGCTTCAGGAAGGAGGCGGAGATGCGAGCCCAGTGCCGGGGGGGGGGGAGGGGGGGTGCCCACGCCGCCTCCCGAGCATCCCATCAGCAGCACCCGAAAGGCAACGGGTACCACGAACCCCATCGTGCCGCCCCGCCGGGATGCATCCGCCCGGCACCTCCCGCCAGGGCTGCCTCTGTAGGCAATCCAGTTGTTAAGTCGCTAAAAGGCGCACGTACAGCATTAAAAAAAAAAAGTAAGCACTTCAAATACTAATAATTTAATGGGTCTTTCATTTAAAACTGTATCTTTAAGTGCGTAACAGTATGTCATTTTATGTACGTCCTATAGTCAAATTACAAACCCATGTGTGAGCGCCAGCTTAAGTGGCATTTAAAAATAGCCCTCGCTATTACTGCTAGCACATGATAAATTAATGATGGAGCATTTAGCTCTGCCTACAACCCGACAACCTTGCTTCGGAGCGAGCGGGACACAAGCTGGAAATAACACGGAGGAGCGCCCGGGGAGGGCGGGCTGCCTCAATCAGGAGCCTGGCCCCAAAACCCTACCTTGGCCAAAGAAATAACCCCGAGAGGTCAGCGAGGGACCCCATCCGTACGTCCGCCCTTCCCGAGCCATCCTTCCGTGCGGTGACACCCACCATCTTATTTTATTTTTATTTTTCCCCCCCCCCTTCCTTTCAGCTTTGAATGGCAATTAGGAAAAGGTTAACCGAGTGCCTTTCTCCCAGGAATCCTCTTCCTCCTTTCAAAATAACAGCGTTAGCAAAAGAAAATCCCAGATTAGGCTAACAGGTAGGAGCATGGTGCAGCCCTGGGAGATGCTGTTGGAAGTGGGGAGATTGGGAGAATCATCCCAGCGGGAGACTAATACTCATCACTCGGAGCTGCAGCTGAGGCCCATTTGAGTGACAGGCAGCCGGGAGCTGAAAGAGCCGCTCATATCCCACAACTGCTGGCATGCAGACTTGAAAGAGATTTATTTCAGGATAATTAGCTGGGAGTATTAAAGGTGGCAGGAAAGATCTGCAATTACTGTTTAGCAAACAGAATGGAGGCAAAGGGAAAAAAAGGGGAAAAGAAAAAAAAAAAAAGAGGAGCCATAAATGAAATTAAAAGACCCAAATATTTCTCCACTTGAAAGTTGTTAAATAATTGAAAAAGTTCAAAGCAACTTTATTGTATTCAAAGTAGTGGATTTGAGGGGGGAAGGCGGAGCTCCATCATACGCAACCAGCTAAGTCTTTTCCAAGACGGAGCTTTGCAAACGCAACGTTTTCCAACTTCGGCAGCAAGCGAGAGCTGCCTCCACCTTCCTCCCTGTTTGCACGTCCTTTCGGCGGCACCGGAAGGTTTACCCTGATAGGACATATTTGCTGAGCCAAAAAAAAAAAAAAAAAAATATATATATATATACACGCACACACACATACATGCACACACGCATATATATCCCTCTACATCTGCATGCTCAACTGTCAAGAGTTTCGCTGCGGAGTTTTAAGGTGGTTTTTTGCTGCCGCTCTTTCCCCGGGATGACAAATTTCCCTCTTTCCAGGCAAGGAGATGCGTTTTGCAGGAGTTCATTTGAGGAGGGGTGGGGTGGGGGGGGCTGCTGGTACCACCAAATGTCTTAAAGCAGAGGCCCGCCGGAGTAAAGCTTGGGAGATGAGGAGGAGACTCGAATATATGGGAATTGCGACGGCAGTTTTCGCTCGCTGTGGAAATAGCAACACAGGTGCTGTCTGCGTTTATTATGTGGGGGGGGGGGGGTGGTGTCTACTTCTTAAAAAAAAAAAAATAATAATGGTATTTTCCTTGTGGAAACCAGGCTGACTTCCAACCAAGGTTTGGAAATGACAAGTCTCCAGCCAGATTCAGCATTTCCTTATATCAACGCGGATAAGCTTTATTCAGCTCCGTCCACACACCCCTGGCAGTCGCTGGCATCACACATGAGCGTGTTTGTGCCAAATGTAAACAAAGTTCACCCAACACACACACAGCCTCAAAGCATCCGAGATTTTCATCGGGCTTCAAGACTCATTGTTGCTGAGCCTCACGCTGCTCTTTCAAAACAAGGGGCCTTTTCTGCGTCTCGCTCAATGATCTACAGTCCTCTAAAATCATCTATTTATTTATGCTCTGTTCTAGGATTTGCCCTCTGCAATAAAAAAAAAAAAAAAAAAGAAAAAAAAAAAAAACAACCAACCCACAACACAACACTGCTTGAATTGTGTGGAAATAACAGGGCTGCCTGGCCCGCTTTGTGGAGGTTAGATAAAGGCAGGGCAAGCCAAAATGATTTTTAGTTGCCCGGCACCGGACCCCGCAGGGGAAGAAAAGGAAAAGCCAAATAAAGTAACGAGATGGGGGCTTCGTTGCCAGATCGGGCCCGCTGCAGCGCTTGCTATACACAAGAGCACATTTTTGCTAAGACGAGGGGCAAAATCAGAGTATCTTGGGTAAAGCTGGCCATTATCTATTTTTCCTTTTTGATTAAAACAGCACCGCCACAGAAAAACGACCCAACGCTTTGCTAAACACACCCGCTTCAACGTGACTTTCACCAGGAAAAGTTTCTCGGCTCCAGGATGAAGTTTCTAGCCCAAAGAAACGAGGCAAAAAGTCATCCCAGAATAGCCGAAAGCGAGTCATTGAGGACGTTCCCCTGGGTGGTGAGAAACCCAGTTTCCAGCCCCTGTTTTTGCCGGCTCCACACGGCCAAGGGCGGGCAGCTGCCGGCCCCGCTGGGACTGGGACCGCGACTGGCTGGGAGCCGGGATGTCCTGCCTGTGCCCGAGCCTCAGGTAAAACAGAGCTCACCTTTATGGCACTTCCATGGAAAACTCACGGGGACTTACACCGTGAACCATGAGCTTAAGGACAGTCACTCAAGCTTGGGACGTGCTAACCCGCATCAGCGACATGAACAAATCTACGTTAAAGGTCTTCGCTCGCTGCTTACAGAAAGTCTCTGATCTCTGGAAAGCTGCTATAAACAGTGTTCGGATGTGATTTTTCCCCGTTTCTCTGGAAAGCAAAGCCCGTATCACCTTTGCTCTCACCCCTCCTCTCCCAGGCTGCGATCCCAGGTCCAGCAGCTGCCCCCCCTCACGCCTTGGGAGAACACCCAATCCAACCGGGATCCAACCGAACCCAAACCTCTCACAGCAAAGCCAAGTCATGACCAGCCCTCATCTCTATCACAGGCTACGTCACTCCCAACATCCTCCTCACTGCAAAAAAGAGTCCTATAAAGTAGTGGCTTCTTGGAGGGACCACCTGAGCTTTCCAGGAGACGCTGGAGGGAACGCCATCTATCTGCTCTCCCAGGCACGCTGAGAGCGTGTCATCCCCTGGTGCACGCGCCACGGTACCGCAATCTGAGGACACCAGCCAGTAGTCAAGTGGCCCCAGGTGGGGTCCACGCGTAACGGAGCCATGACCCCACCATCCTCTGGTGGTGCCTCTCTCCCTGGCCTGGAGAAACCGTACGGTTTCTCTGCCTCCGCTCCCCGGTGTGTAAGTCAAAGGATGATACTCTTTCTTCCATTCTTGGGCAGATTAACTATTTAATATTTGCAAAGCACTCCAAAGATGAGAAATGCTAAGCATTATTATTACCCGCATCAGCAGGATGACGAGGGGTCTATCTCTTCTTTATAAACTTCCCGGGGAACAACCAGGGAACGTAACGAACGCCACCTCGGAATGCAAAAGGTGGTGAAAGTGTTTGGCTCGCTTTCCAGCCCAATGCATTGAAAACCAGGCAGGATTGGCCGCTTGGCACTCGGAGCTACACCAATATCTCCAAAATAATGGGGAAAACCAAGGATATCTGATGGTGTTTGAAGCGTTTCCCTGTCTTTCGCCCGGCAAGCGGCAGGAGGACTTTTCTGGACCACAGCTAGCGGTGACATCCACAGCAGCCCGTGGCATCCGAAGGGACCAGAGGCATTCAACAGCGTGGGGACATTTTCTGCGCAAAAGCTGGGAGGCAGCAGAAGAACGAGGAAAAAAGAAGAGAGTACTGCTCCTTCACGCGCTCCTCACCGCGCCCCTTCCTCCTCCTCACCTTCACCCTCCGCGTCGGCGCCCCGCGCCAAAGGGTCGGGGAAGCCCACCTTCCACTTTACAAAGGACCTGTAAATATTCATGTGGTCTTTGTCTCTTAATATCAGCACTCTTTATTTTCCCAGTTTGGCCCGCAAGCTGTTCGCGCGTCAAAGTACTTAGAAAGCGTTTTCTTTTCACTGTCAAACTTTGAAGTAAACAGAAAATATAAATATTTTATTTACTTTAATGGGAAGAACCACAAGCACAGTTCTTCTGGAATACTCGGTGTAGTATTACACCAAAAAAAAAACAAAATTACAGTTTTAATTAGGCTTGAGGCTTCCCCCACCACTTCCCCAGCCTGAGGTTAAGTTGTTGCCCTCCTTCACTGCCCAGGTTTCCCTTTGGCCTCAGTTTCTCTCACCAAATAAGAAATAATCAGTCTTTGCCCATTTCATCGTGTCAGAGCTCACGTTTATGAAGAGCCTCAGCTAATGGTGTTATTAAAAATGCCGGCGGGAGAGTATCTCCACAACAGTGCACAGGGACGCGCACAGAAACACGCTTTCTTTCACGGGGTGACAACGGGCTAGAAACCCCAAATCACAACTAGTTTTATCATAGAAACTATTAACAAGAGACAGAACCACCACACACCATATATTTCTGGGCTCTAAGTAAATCTAACAAAGCGGAACCACGTTTCCTTTAAATATTTCCCAGTGCCTTACACCTCCAGACAGAGATCTCCTCCTCGGCTCAGTCTTGCCCAAGTATTTAGCGCCGTCCCCTTCGCGCTGTCCTGATGAAACAACTATTTTTCAAAGCCCCAAAGCTCTTCCTCGGGGCTTTTTAGGAAGTTAAATAACGGTGCCCATGCCTGTGCACCGGGCTGGTGCTCGCCCCCAGCCACTGCCCGAGCGAGCTGTTCTTCTGGGTGAGTTGTCACTCCCGTACTAATAAAATGTGATGGTCTAATTGTATTAGCAATTTCCCATCATATTATATTAATATGCATCATACTAGTATCCATTTTCACTAATGTGACATGAAAGGCAGTAATTTGATTACTTTTCCCTATGATTAGGGGGAGGGAGCTTGGCCTTCTGGATGGGCCATGCTCCGGGAAGCCAGAGCATGGAGCTCCTGGTCCTGCCTCCGTCCCCAACAGGCTGCTTCGCCTGGAGGTCACCTCGCCTTTGGGCACCTTGGTGCCACAGCTGCTAAACGCACAGTTTGTGAAGTTTTGGGGAATCTCAGGTAAAAGCAGATGTTAGACATGGGAAGGATGGGCTGGAAGAGCCTCCATCCATCCTAGGGTTTTCCTCTATTTTCGTATTTTCCAAAACTCCTACCTACCATCTCCATGACAATTAACGGAAGCTTTCCTATAGTGAAGGTCTTCTCTACGGCGGGTACCTCAGCCCTGACAACGTACATCAGTGATGCTCTCCTTGCTTACATGTTATGCCATTTATACGGCTTCTTTCCTCTTCTGTGGACAAGCCTTTTGAGCCCTTCTGCTATCGCGTTCCTTCTGCTGTCGTCTTTAAAGAGGCAAATACAGGTGCTTATAACTCAGAAGTAGCTCGTGCAATCGCACGCTTGGAGGATGGTGATGTTATTCTGCAGATTTCACTTCAATCCCAAGCCCAGGGTTTCTTTTCTCGCAGCCTTGAGCAGATACTATAGTACCAATGTGCCGGGGCTACAGCTGTAAAACGGAAATAATTTTTTTTATTTTTTTTTTGCTTTTCATGCTTTGCAATTCTTTGTAGCAGAGACTGTCTTATCCGGGCTATTTACTGCCACTAAGGCAATCTTGACAGGTCCACAGCATAAACAAGCAAGCCAGCATCCTCTCCATACCGGCGGCCTTCCGAAAATACACTACAAAACTCATGATGCAGCCACCGCTTCTGTTCCCAATGGAGGAGCTGATGGCACTGGAAATATTTCTGCAGGACCGCTCACCAGAGCGGGCAAGGGAGGAGATGGCCCCGGATAAGGCAAGATGCACACCCATCCCAAGCAACCTCAAACCGCTGAGTTGATCTGGCAACCCACCCGCTCCACGGCAAGGACTTCTGTTAAACCACGCAAGTTTGGATAGTCCCGCGATGCTGACTTGCCTCCCTGCCCAGAAGGACAGTCAAAACTCATCCCGCGGCTCCGTTTACTGTAGAACAATAAACCATGGGAGCGCGCCATAAATCCCAGTAATGTGCTCGGAGGAAGGCAGCCGCTCCGAGGTCAGAGTCGGAGCTTCTTGGGAATTTTCAGACAAAAGATTTTTCATCAGAAATTGCTGATTCACAGAAACCGAAGCTCTTCCATACAACAAACCAATCTCACTGAAGCTTTCATTAGGGAAGATCTCCCTGGCCCCGGACAGAATTAATGACCACGTGAAGAGAGGCAGAAGCCTCCTCAAACGACCTGCAGCTTTCACCTGGACCACGCGGGACCAGCATCAGCACCATCCTACGCATCCCATCAGCCCATGCTCACCGTGATAAGGCTGTCCCATCGCCCCCCTGGCCGGAGCCACTGTGCCTCCAGTAAGAAATTAAACACCCATTTATCCTGGGAGAGCGATGCTCCGTACCAGAGGTCTCCACGAGGACGCAGGCGGGTGGGAGCAGAGAGCCTTCCCTCCGGTGGCAGTGCTTGTCCCCACAAGGTATTTCATTGCCGATGCTGAGGGGAACAGCCCCAACGGGAGGACAAAGCCCACCCCTGACCCTAAAACTTGCCCCCCTCCGCTTCTGGTTTTTGCCACCCCCATCCCTCTGCCCCTCTCCAGCCCTTTTGCTGCCATCCGCTACCTCCCAGGCGCAAAGAATAACTACAGCGAAGACCCCAAAGACACAGGCTGGAGGCACGGCCGTAAATCCTGCTTGGCTGCGAGTCCCCGGGGATGCAGGACACCGCGGGAGGGGATGCGGGGCTCTGGCAGGCCAGATATACGAGCTGGGGGAACGGAGGGAGAACCAACGTATTTATCTCCTCCTGTCATCTTGCAAACGTAACCCAAACCAAAACTGCCTCTGGGTTCAGAAGAGTTCACTCTGCGGCTCTGTAACGCGGGACGGGTAACGTTCGCGCCTCGAAGCACCCCTGCGGGGCAGCAGCACAGGCGAGCTCCCGTGCCCCGGAGCATCCCTGCCGGGCTCGGCCCCGCCACCCAGGTACGGAAAGGGGTTAAAAGCCTGACCTCCCAAAACAGCAATGGTTATTTTTAATGTATCAGGGGAAGGAATCTGGACCTCCGCTATTTTCGGTAGTTCCCCTCCGCAGAAACATTCCCAAAACCGAAACACCTGGTCTCAAATACCCGCTCCCGATGGACACGTGTGCACGGTGCCCAGACCTACGGATCACGGTTCCCCCCACGGGCTGTCCTTACTTCTTGTTTGTGGTTAAAAAAGCAGAAGCCCCCGAATGGCCCAGGATGTCCCTGCAGCCCTTCTGGCACGCTCGGGCACGGAAAGCGCCGCCCGTCCGGGCAAGCTGCCTCCTCACCGGAGATTTACAGCCCGATTCACACTCCAGCATCCTGAGCAGGTGCCGAAAAAAAAAAAAAAATAGGCTTGGTGGTGGTAAAAGCGACCAGATGAATCCTGCAAGCCTGCCTGAAGGACTGGGAGAATGAGGAGAGCATGCAACAAGCTTCACCAGACGCTTTCCCGTGAAGCCAAGTGCATCTCCAGGTGACGCAACGGTACCCAAGTCAGCATCCAGACGGTTTCCAAGTGCTTGCCCGCATCCAGAAACACAAGCGAGCAGGAAGCCATTGTATCAATACAGAAACAGCCCGTTTTGATTAAAACAAATGCTTTTTCCATGATGTCTTCTTTTGAAAAATTCCAAGCCCCACCAGCGACGGGTGTGTGAAGGTCGGTCCCCAGGCAGGGGTGGATTTCAGCTCCGAGTGCCCGAAGGAGAAGGAAAAGCAGCGGCAGAGCCGAGCGCCTCTCCCGGCTCCTGCCGGGCTACCGGGGCTGCTGTAATAAATCAAAATCAGTTATGGGAAATGTAAAATTATCATTTGGAAATCACTCTCTCTGAATAATTCAGTCATTGACTTTCACATCAAACAACCATTCCAGCCACCCACACACGCAGTTCAGTCTCCTGCTTAGTCTTAAACTCTCTTTAATTATTGGCATTAACCTATCGCATCGCTATTTCATCCTTATTTCATGCCGGGGGAGGGGTCAGCGGTTTGATAAAGCACAACGAACTGGAAGACTTTGAGCTGTCCTTCTGCTCCTCCCGCCCAACCGGGCGAGAGCAAGGACACCCCAGCCACAAGCGCGTCTCCAGCATCAACCCAAAAACTCATCAAACCGTGGAGCGGCGGGGGCTGCCCCCAACCCCACCACGCTGCACCCGGGGAGCAGGCGGCGCCTCCACATCCCACCCAAGCCCTAGATAAAGAGTTTCTCCAAAGAACACGTGCTCCGCTCCGTGCCTGCGTGTCACCCCCGGATGCACAAACGTCCCTTTTCTCGGCTGTCTTTCAGGAAAGCTTTCTCATTAAGCAGCAAGGCAGACCGGCCTCACGTAATCGCCTTCTCCCAGGGTGATTATCGCATCCAGCCAGCGGGACCCCGCCATGTACCTGCCTTCATTCGCATCCCCCACCCAACCGCCCGGACAGGCCAAAAGCTTAAAGAATATATCCAGAGCAAAAGTTTATCCACTTTTCCTTTAAGTTCCTTATTTTCCCTTCGCTTCAACAACGCGTTTAAGTTAGTTTCACATTTTATTTGTCTACTGAGCTCCTTAAGTTAGGGAAATTAGTATTGTGCATGCGGTTTGATTTAATTAGTAATTGGGGAAATAGGTCTGGCATGTTTCATGGAGGCTTGGGGAAATTGTCAATTAGCATTGTGTTAATTGGTGTCTGCTGTCCCTGCTTTTTAGTTTTTAACCCCTTTTACCTTGTTCCCACTTTCGGTACGTAAAAAAATCTTGCCGCTTATTATTCCTTAAGTAAAGGATTAATTGCTTGAATCCCTGCCTGCGCTGGGTGCCCTTTTCCCCCTCACGCCGTGAGATTCTCTTGCACGTGTCCTCCGGGCACTGGTTTTGGGGACTGCGGAGGAGTTTTCCCCCCGACCCGCCGTCACCCTGCCCGGGGCCGGGCTGGGGTCTCTCCCCCCCACCACCACCAGCCTGCTCCAAAACCAGCTTTACCTCCTGCTGCTTCCTCGCCTTTGCCTTCCCTTGCCAGCACCGTTAATCACTCGCCCCAACAAGCACCGAAATCCCTCGCAATTTACCAACCAAAAATTTGACTACAGGAAAGAAGAGCAGAAAAAGCGGGAGTTTGCCACAAAACTGAAAAGAGTAAACTTTGATGTGTAAGACACCAGCCAGTGGAAGCGAAGGATATTCACTTTAAAAGCTCATGCCACGCTCTTTAATTTGCCGTAGTATGTCCAGCGACAAACCAGAGGTTTGCGCCTCTGCCTGGTGGGAATAATTAATTAATTGTTATTAATAACTGAGGTCCTGATCCTGCAGGCAGAGGCGCGTACACTTAGCTTTAGGACACCCATGCACGCGGGGTTAGGACACTTGCAATCGCTTCCAGGAGCGATGCTTCCAGAGCCAGAGCGCGTTTTAAGCCAACGCGTATTCCCAGCCCATGCCGGGCATCCCGGCGGAGGGGCATCCCAGAGGACAGCAAGGTTCGTGAGGACACGAGGGCGTTTCAGAGCCTCGGCTGGAGCCTCCCCACCCCTGCACGATTCCGGGGTTATCCACCGTTATCCACCTCCCCAGGCCTGGCTTTGGGGAGAGCCACCAGCGATGCCCAGGGAGGGATGCTCCCGAGCGCCGGGGAAGGGCTGTTCATGCGCCAGCTTGGCAGGGAGCCAGGCAGAGCGAGCGGGTCTAGAAACTATTCGGAGTGCAATTAAAACACGTCTTTCCGAGCAGGGACATTTGTACGGAAAACTGCGGGGGGAAAACCCCCCGCTTCGGTCCCCCCAAGCTGGGAGGGGAGAGCCACGCGGGAGCGGGTGCAGGACGACTAGGTTAAATTATAGCTCAACCGCCTCAAAATCCACCTGGCGTTTCCAGAGCTGGGGCAGAAGCAGCACAGTCTTAGGCTTCACGGGTTTTTTTTCCAGTGATTCCCAGCCAGCCCTGCCCCTGCCCCCAGCGGGGATTGCGGTTTGCCTTCACAAAGGACCTCTTTGCTTATTGTCCTAAAAAAACCACCCTACGCTTTTGTCATGCCAGGATAACCCAGGAGAAGCTGAGGCCGAAGATATGTGGTGTTAAGGGATACGGTGTAAGGGAGAACTTTGTAGAGTGGAGTTGATGGTTGGACTCGATGATCCCAAGGGTCTTTTCCAACCTAAATTATGATTCTATATTCAGGGAGTACGAGCACAGAGGAAGGTACAGCAAATGCCAACCTCGAGCTAAGCCAGCTGTCGGAGCGAAGAGAGAAGAAAACAGCACCATGTTTCACCCCAGGGTGTGCTGCCAAAGCCAGCAAGAGGCACAGAACACCACGACGGGCTGTGCTTGGGACAAGCCAGGGTGGCAGGTCATGGACAGGCCACCGAAAGTCCAAGCGGCTCTTAATCGCTTCATCCCCTTAGAAAATGAGAAACAAAGACCCCGCTCTCCTCCTCCTCATGGAGTCCTGGTCTTTGCTCCAACAGGGTAGGTACCCGGGGAGCGGGCGGGCACGGAGAAGGTGACCCAATCTTGGAGCAGGCAGTTGGGATCTGGTGGTGCCCGCACCGCCACGCACAGCAAAAGATGATGGAGTCCTGCCAGACGCCGTCAGCCAATGACCAACAGCAGGACCCACGACCCCAAGCAAATAAAAAATAAAAAAAAAAATCTGCAGAAAGAAGGCATCTCTCAACCACCAGCGAAAGATGCTCTGCCGGCCAGAGGGATCCACCCGAGGAGCGTCACACTGCGGCTTAAGGAGCCAGCTCCGTATCCGGGGGGGTACGTGCAACCAACCCGCGAGAAGGTTACAGGGTTTTAAAATGATACTGGCATAGAATTAGAAAGTAATAATTAAAGTAGTGAATCATCCGAAAGGCACTATACGAATACCGTCTTCACAATAATTATCTCACCAGAATTTCAGAGGCTGAATTATTTTCTATTGGATTTACAATTAATTTCGTAAAAATAACAAATCCTCCCTAAGAGAGACTATAGCACTGTCATGATAGCACTTGAAAGTGCCATACAGCCATTAACCAGTTGATCTTTACTACCCTACGGAAAGGTAGGGAAGCATCGTTATCTCTGTTCGGGAAGCATACGGACGAGGGAGCCCAGCCCCGCTTTCAATCAAAAGCGGAGCAAACTTGTGCCAGTCATCTCACCAGGACACACACGTTTTATCCAGAGCCTTGTTCGGGACCGTATCAGGTCCTCGGCGAAGCAGGAATCAAAGCTCATGTGAGAGTTTTGGCCACCAGCCCTCTCCTATCTTCAGGTGCATCTACCGGAGCGTGGCCCGCCAGGCACAACCACCGCCAGCCGTCCATCTCGGACAGTGACTTGAGGAAACGGGTCTTACTTGGAAACAGAGGGCGCGGAAGAAACGACACCTCACGGGGAAGGGAGCACAAGCACAGGCAGGAGGATGAGCCCCCGCTTCTTGCGGGGCTTCTCTCAACCACGTCTTCAAACAAAAGGGGAGTCTTTCTTCCTACTGCCTCAGAATAACGGCTCCCAAATTAAAGCATCCCCCTCCAAGCCAGCATACGGGACTGCGGCTGTTAGGGAGAATCTCCGGTGACACCCATGATGTCCCGCGCGCTCCCAAAACGTCACCCCCTCGGTTATTCTCGGGTAGAGGCAGGGGTTTAGAAAGCCGAGCTGTCGGAGGGGATCATGGATGTGCTCAGATATGTATTAATTAGAATTCCTGCACAGTTTTCTTCTGTTAATTATAGCTTAATTTGATTGCTTAATAGCTCTAGTTTTCGTAATGTTTAGCACCTGTTGTAAATTGCGCAAGATAAATCGTCTTCTACCATCTACTCTGTTTACTCCTAAAATTTTGCATTTCCCTTTCAGCTCCCGGCTTTGGATTTGAGCCGTTGGCTTCTCTCGTCTTTGGCCTTTTCACCGAAGAAATTTTTTTTTTTATTTTTTTTTTTCAGTGGGCTATTCAACCAATGAAGTGGTTTTCGGTTAAGTACTTTCTTAATAGCTACAATTTTAAAAAAATAATAATGGATAAAGAGGAATATCCGCGTTTTGTAAACTGTGCAAATGTTGACCCATGGCATTATGCAGACTTTCACTCCTGGGTCATCCTTCTTCATCGTTGTTGTTTCCTTCTCCCTTTCCAAGGCGAGGAGGGGGGGTTTCATCCTTCACTTACAGGATTATTAGACAGAAGTGGAGGCCCTGCATCATTAATTGATTTCTTCCATACATTGTAGTATGATACAATTTTTCAAGGCTGTGCATAATTGTGTTCCCTGTGCCACTGCTCTATGTTCTGTCCTTGTCATATTGTCATTGAAGGCTGATTCCACCCTCTGTAATTGGAGATGTTCTACTTTTGGACAAAGGTGTGGGGGCAGCTCAGGGGAACAGCGCTGACATTTACTTCATCAATTTATTTTTATTGTTCCTACATTTATTGCAGCTATAACAGCCCTTTAATAGTTATATCTCCTCCCTGTAGGGTATTCTGGTATTTGAAATTTTTTTAACTCATTTGTTCTCATAGATAACAGTAAAGTGCATTTCACGCTAACCTTTAGGTTTCAATCTTCTCTCTTTCCTTGGCTCCGAAGCAGTTGCAGCTTTAAACTTTTACGGCACTGTCAGTCTAAAGGCCACCACCACCGAGTCCATTCTAGCACTGGAGTAACCACAAATTAGTGGTCCTGAAAATTTCAGGGAGGCGAGTCCTAAACCCGGAGCGCAGCTATTACCATAACTCAAAATTGGCCGTCCTTTTAATAGAGGGGGAGAAAAACACAGTAAATACTAGCATCGCGTCTCCTTTTACGGTCTTCGGTCAAACAAGGGGTGATAATTGCATCTTTACGACTGGCAAGGTAACTGACTCCGCCACCTCCGAGCTCGTGCCCTTCGGTACCTGCAGAGGCAGTAAACGAGCTCGATGTTTAGACAAAACCGCGCCTCCGTCCCCAGGTTTCCCTCTGTCCCCTGCCCAGGCGGGCCTTTTCCCCCTCTCTCTCCAGTTTTATCACACTTGCTGCTCAAGCCGCCGCTTAACAGCGCCGCCGAAGACGAAACGATTTCTAATAATTAACTCCCAGGTGGGTTTCAGCAGATACTTTTGGCTACTCAGAGACGCCCATCCCTAAGCTTTCAAATACGAGCTCTCCAAGAAATGCTCTCAGTCGCTGGTGGGACCTGACCCTGGGGCACCGGTTTCCCAGCTTGGTGTCCCACAGCATCACCCAGGACGAGCCAACACCTGCAGCAGCTGAGGACAAGCAACGCCACCGGCTCCCCTCCAACACAAAAGACCTTCAAACGTCAGCAAAACCCCTACAGCTACACGGGGTTTGCCCATGGGCTTTGCTGAGGTGACACGGTGAGCAGCACCGGAGGAAAAGCCTGCATGAGCCGCGAGGTTGGTGTCGCCAACGGACCTTCCCACACGCAACCACGTGCGAGCGCCCGCTCCAGGAGGACGCGCATCCGGAAGGAAAGCGCACTTTTCTGCAAACACTGAAACAAAAATCTACACTGCCCCAACAGGAGAAGCTAGTTTGTCCTTTGTTTGGTTTTTTTTGTTGGTTTTTTTTTTTAATGGCAGCTCTTGGCATAACTATTTCTAACCCCACGTCCCTGGCTCCACTCTCTGTCGTTGCACAGAGATGCTCTTCTTCCTCAAAGCCTCTTCTCTTAAAGACGCTGCCAAGAAACAGCTTCATTAAAACGAATGGAGACATTCGGAGCAAGAACAAATTAGGCCAGGGAGATAAACTAGAAATGAGACAATAAAGGATAAGGAACGAGGACTTAAAACAGCGGAAAAGCCCCTGTTTTTTGACGGAGCTGTCTGACTTTCTACCAAATGTACCCAAAGTTACCTTTAAGCAGCGTATTGTGCGCTTTGTGGAGCATCTACCCATAACCGCACCTGCTTGTAAGTCAGCAGATACCTGGATATTTTGGAGCAGGAGTATTAGTAGCGTTTTCTAGAGTATTAGTAGTGTCAACGGCCAAAGGACTGTCCCTGGATCTGCCCTTCTGTGAAGGGTCTGATCCTGCTGTCCCCTCCCTAGGGCTGTGGGCCACAGCGGTGTCAGCACACGGGACCCGTAGGAGACAGCCAGCGCCTTTGGGGCTGGGCAACGGGTTGGTTTCAGAAGACTTCGCCGGAACCCCAACAAGTTGCTTGCTCAGAAAATTTGAGCAGACGTGCCTGGTCAAAACGGGCGACGCTGCTCTCCCGGTTACACCCACTGAAATCGGGAGTCACTCCTCTAAACTCAGTGACATTATTGCACCAGTACAAAATTCAGTAGGAATTAATTAAAAAAATAGAGTCATCAGAATTTATTGCCTCCCTGACATGGATAAACACTCACCCAACGAGGCCCACCAGAGGCAACAGGATTAATTACCTGGGTCAGCGTTCAACCCCGGAATAACCCGAGAATACGACTCAGCTTTCCAGGGCTAATTTTTCAAAGCAGTCTGAGCCTGATCTCCGACTTTTTACATCCTCATCACGCACGTACCAAGTTGGGTTCGTGCACCCAAGAGTGAGATGTTGCAGCCCGGAGCAGTCACGGCTGGCTGGGGCTGAGGGCACGGTACCGCTCCTGCCAGTCTTGGTAACGGAACCCACGCGTTTGAGAGAATGGATGTTTTTTTTGCTTCTAGTAGATCAAGAACAACTCACGTAGAAGAAATAATTTAAAATACAAATTCAAGTCTTCAGCCCCATCCTTGCCCTGTATTTAAGTTTTGAAGCAAGCTTTCAGCCACGCATGAAGGTTGCGACCCTACAGCTTCCCCGTACAAAACACCCTGGAAATGGCAGGGTGCTCTCCGAGATGGGCCGTTACTTGGGTGAGCTTCTCAGGAAGCTTAAAGACACCTACTTACAAAATAATAATAAAATTTTTAAAAATTAAATGAAGGGAGCGGGGGAAGAGGGAGGAAGGAGTGTGAGCAGAGACTTGCTCAGAATTTTTAGACTTTGTGTCATCTGAATACTTCCAGGAAGTTATTAAAAAAAAAAAAATATTCAAGTGAAAAGGGAAGGTTTTCCAAAATCTTCTCAGAAACGGGGGGTGGGAACGACATTAAATTGCTGGCATTGCAAAAGTTTGGATTTTTGAGTCAAAGCAAGTTTTCAAATATGCAGTCAGAGAATCCGCACGCTTTGATTTTGTTGATGATGCGCTTAACTTACAGCAATATTTTTTTTCTTTTTTTCTGAAACACCAAACCATTTTCTGAATTTGGGCAAACCCTGCTGCACGCTCCAGCAAAGCAAGCCTTTGACTCCGTAATTTGCAGGCACCGGGATCTCGCCGCCGTTGGCTGCAGACGATGATGTGGCACGGGGGTAACGTTTGCAGCGCGGCTCATTTGCTTCGTGCAGACGGTGCGCCGCGTTCCTGCTGCCCCTTCGCCAACACAACGCGCGGGGCAATCCCCTCATTCAAAAATCAAGCCAAAAACCCCCTTTGTCCAGCCTTCGGGGAGCAGCTCTGACCCCAGGATTGACTCTAATCCGTGCGATTAAGGCAGGGAACAAACTCTCCTGCTGCTCCTGAAAGCTCTCCCCAACAGAAGCGGCGCTCATCGTAAAGCCAACAACAATGCAGGGTGTCTTCAAAGACCGGCGAGCGGTCACACACGAAGGAAAAGTAATCATCCAAGTGGTTTTGCCCGTGCCCTCTGCCCCGGCGGGACCACGTGGCCCGGCTTTTCGGGCAAACCCACGCTGCAAAGTCAACCGCGATGCAACGCCACAGCATCGTGGTTTCTCAATTGATCCTCGATCTCAGACACATCGTGCCCCTGCCACAGCTTCTGCGCTGCCACTTGCAATCCCTTTAACCGGCCATTCACAAATAACAATAACAGCGGCGATTTTGGCCCAAATAGGTAATTATAATAGTTGAGCATCCCCCATACCTGTATCCTGAAATGGGAACTTTCATCGCAAAAATCACAGTCGCCTGATCTCTGCTGGTCCATGGTTTGATGCCCAATTGCTGGATGTGGCCACAGATGCACCGAGAAGCAAAGATGTCACCCAAAGTAGGGGCACAGGGGCGCAACTCGTACTTCACTTTAACTAAGACAAGAGGGCAGTCGAGCCTTGCAGCCATTCTGTATTTGCCAGCCAGCTAAGCAGGGCCGGAGCACGGATCATTCCCACCTTTGAGCAAAGGAGTCCAGCCAAAATCAAAAAACAGTACCCAAAAAAACAGAGACAGGGGCTTTACCCCATTAATTAAACTTTTTTTTTTTCAGCGCTTCAGGACCGTTGCACCCAGAGCATCAACGGCAAGAGCGACAAAACACCCCGAGCTTCGATGCTCGTCGGGTGCTTTGCTTCAACCAGAAGGGGAACATTGCACACAAGGGAGATCGGTTTCATACCTATAAAAACCGACAGATTGATTCAAACATCAGGAATAAGAAGCTTTCTCTTCAGACCTCTCTCTGGGGTAGGGTTTTGGGGTTGTTTGGTTTTGGGTTTGTTTTTTTTTTTTTTGAACTCTTACAGTTCCCATTTCTAGCCGCACCTCACAGCTACCAGAGCCAGAAAGTTTTGTCTCCCACCAAAAAAAAAAAAAAAAAACAAAACAACACTTTGGTTTGGTTTTTTGGGGTTGTTTTTGTTTTGTTTTAAGTACATTGCAGGCTTTGTTTCTCTTGAAACACCCACCCCCCCCCGTTTTCTGAGAAAGGTGACAAAACTCAGAGAGCTGAAGAGGAAAGCAGAAGCAAAGGCGACGGGTCACACGCGGAGTCTGCAGTAAGGGAAAACGGCAATTATAGGCATTCTGAATTTGCGCTATTAGTCTACGCTTACGGCTATGTTGTAGCTCCCATTAGGATCCTCCCAGGATTTCAATCCTAACGGATTTAAAATTCAACCACAAAAAAAAAAACAACTCCTGCCATTCTACGTTTGCCCCCCGCTCACAGGTAGGGCTGCCTCCACGCTTCGAAAACGGGACACCGATTTTGAGCTTTTTCTTAATTTCTGTGTGGGAGACGTGAAAAGCAACGCCCAAGGTTGAAGCAAGGCAGGTTTGCACCAGGCCCAGCGCTGGGCGGCTTTTCTAACAGGAAGCTTTCCAAACTGGTGGATTTTACGGCCGAGGCGTTTCTTGAGTAGACCGAGCGCAACAACGGCTGATTTAAAACTAGAGTTAGAGCACCAGGACGCTTGGATGCTTGAGCGGCCCAAAGCTCAGCACCTCGGCGGGGCGGCACTCCTGCCCTCCAAACACGAATTCCCATTATCAGTCTCCACCGGGGAGGCACTAGATACTTCCGAGCTCGTACCTGCCCTCCTTAAGTTGTCCCCACCACCACTTCTCCTGAGAAGACATTTTCCTTGAGGCCAAATTTCTCCATAGCGTAACTTCCACCGAAGCCAGTTGCGCCACGGAACAATTTAGCCTTTTGGTTAAAATCAGGCAAACACATTTCTGCAGTTTGGGACATTTCTGCTTCTGAGATTTTTTTTTTTTTTTTTCTCTCATTGTTACCTCCTGTTTCCCTATTTTGTGGGTTAGCACTAGTTGGTTTTGACTTTGCAGACTTTGTTCCCCCCGTCTTTTTAACTTCGTTTCCTGTTTATCAGAGATGATGCTTAATTTCACTTTTGCTAACAAAAAAAAAAAATCCAAAAAAAAATTAATCCTGATTAGTTCACCTGTAAAAGTGACCATCGCAAAGGTTACTGTCCCACCATGCAGCAGTGTTGTGAAGCTTAATTAACGCTTCTGCAGTGCTTTGAAGATGACACGCCCTACAATTACTTAGGGTTTGGGGTTTTTTTTTAAAAAAAAAAAAAAATATCTATTTTTAAGTCTTGTTGTACCATTTTTGTTCAGAATGCTTTCACAACAGCTACCAACCCAGGCCAGCAGAGAAGATGCTGCGGATTAGTGCGTGGTCCCTGTTTCTGCAGGTTGGTTCCTCATCCCCTCCAACGCGCCCCGGCCGCATCCGCTCTTCTTGGAGAACCGAACCTCTGGAGCAAAACTTGCAGAGGTCACTCCAAGCATGGACCATACCCCTCACGCACGCCAGGGATAACCGAGCTCGTCAGCCAAGCGGGATTTGGGAGTTATTCTCAGGGGCAACGGCTCTGCTGAGCTCCCTGCGCAGCCACCGCAGCACAGATTTGGAGCACGTACGGTTTAGGAACATCTTAGACTTGTCTTTCCCTTTTCCTACACGTCCCTTTGTGCTTTTTTTAATTTATAATTTATTAAAGATGTCATTTGACAGGGCGCTTGCTATGCCTAGCTGGAACCTCCGCTAAAGTGCTTCCCAGTAGGCACCGTCTAACTCCCCTTTGATTGCCACGCGATTAGTTTGTTCAGCTGATGGCCTTTCTTCTCCAAGATCCTCATTGTGCCTCCTGCCTCCTATGCAGTTCTTAAGAATTTAAATGAGCCTTTTTATGTCTTTCTACAAGCGAAGATCGACAAACCCAGCCCCACCCTTCTGCTTTCACTTTTAGTGCGCCTAATAAAAGTAGTGTGAGGGTTGGGTGTTGGCTCGTTGTTTTTTCTTTTCTGGGGGTTGTGGCTAATGGAGAATTTTATGTCGTTTCTGACATTGTTTGTGGTGCCTCCCACCAGACTACGGGCTCCTGAGGATTGAAAGACGGCGGCATAAATGTCAGGGAAATGCCTCTGCTGTGTCAGGTCTAATTAGACATTTGTACTTGTGGGACAAACACCTTCCTCATAAAATGCAAAGCTCGGCCTCACTCAGCACATGCTCAGAGAGACTTGCAAGGAGAAGGCATCACGAACGGCACACAGGCCTATCCAAATCTGATGCAATTTCTTCCAGCTTTTTAGTTCAACCCCCCACCACACAAACCTCTATCCCCGCTCCTGCCCCAAGAGACCTCCAACACGTGAAGTAAAGATGCCTGGCCTTCCCTGTGCTTTACCCAGTTGATTTCCGGAAATGCAGGAAGATCCTCAGCTCGAAAGCTCAAGACACAAAATTAAAAACCAACGAGCACAGCTAGGTCATTACCCTCTGCACCCGGAGGCCCCAGTTTTGGGGCACAGCACAGGGTGGTTCCCATGCTGCACAGACCCACCAGCCGCTTGTCTTAACAACCATCCCTACGGAGGAGGGTCCTGAAACGGGGACCTTGGGGCTCACCCTTGCGTGCACCTCTGCCGCCTTCTCTCCTCCGCTCACGCTTTCCCCTCAACACAGAGCTTTCCCTTCACGTTTCAGGTTAAGGCGGACACAGGCAGCCCAAGAAGAACCTCGTGGTTACCTCTCAAGTCTCTAGCGCCATGATAGGTTTGGCAAGCTCATCCTAGATCCTCTCACAACGCTATGCAACTCTGACGCGTCTGATGCCAACGAGAATTTAAACAGCCTGCAGGTGGATCAACTGCCCAAGACCTCACTTGGACCTGAAGCCAGCAGGTAAGAGGTGAGACATCTTGCCCAAGCACCACAGCCATCCCTCTGCCAGGGCAGGTTTATGGCAAACCATGGAGTCCATCCTACGGACAAGTAGGTCCTTGCAAGAGAGCTCCCACACACCGCCCAGGGAGTCTCACCAGGGCGCACGACTGCTCCACAGCGTGGGCTTTGATGTGGATTCTCCTGCTATCATCTAACTGCTCTGGCCACCGCTGGGCAAACTTCCGATCTTCTTCAGGACAAAAGGAGGGAGAAGCACGCATACGCACGTTCACACGGGGTTGTGTGCGCGCACGCGTACACCGAGGGAACAGCGTTGTGAGCTGAAAAGATGAACTCTAAAAAAAAAAAATAATGGTCTCATCTGGTCTAAGTTTCAACTTCCCCTTCTTTGTCCACCCAAATCTGAGAGAGCAGCTCCCTCTGTGGGTTTTCCTTCTCGGCTGTTTGTTTGCCGGCCGAAGGTGTATCTAGGGAAGTGGAGGGGGCACCTGGCTGGCGCCAAGGATCACACTCATCACCGCGCCCTGGCAAGGCAGGGAGGAAGCTGAAGAGCACCACCACCCAAAGTCAAGGAGGTCTGCGTTCCCCTGCCCTTCGGTCGAGGAGAAAATCCAAGAAAACTCTGTACTTTCTGGATCCTTGTTTGTGCAGGTAGTTCGTTCAGCTGCACCCAAGCGCTCACGGGAGCGTGAGCGCCAACCCCCCGCGCGAACAACCCTCCACGGTGCCAACAAGCAAGAGTGAGGCACTGCAGAGCTAGACCATCGCTGAACAAACAGAAACACGCGGTAAAACGAACTGTGATACAGCTGCAGAGCCACCGTGCTTTCTGCCGCGCCTACGTTTGCATGTCAACAGGACCCTCGCCTGGAAGAAATTAGGATTTAGTGAAAGAACTTATCACTCAGGTGATTCCATGGAGAAAATTAGCAGCGGTGCAGCGCGCCCCTACCGTGCCACGAAAAGTAGATGAACAGAAGTCAAACATGTACACTCAATAAGCCTTACTACCACAAAAACCCTGCCTCGGTAAAAGTCACGTTCTGACCTTTAGGTCAGATTAAAATGGTGAAAAGCCTGTGGTCCGTTCCTTGGAAGAACGACTTCTGAGGACACAGGAGACGGGAGCAAGCGTGACTCTGCCTCCTTGGCACCAACAACAGGTCTGCGCTCCAGGTGCCATCTTAGAAAGTGGAAACCGGGAGCCCCAGCCACACGATCGGTAGAGACGGTGTGTGTATGAAAGACCCCGTGTTGCATTTCATCAGAGACACGGTCTTCATCCTGGCTGGATTCTTGGGTACCACCCACAAGAGATGTCCTCTGCTGTTTGACTGCATGCACCACTCTGCTTCCCGGCCAAGAGAATGACTCTTGTGCTCTCCACCTGAAATCCCAAATCCGTTTCCTTCGCCCGACTCCCGCAGGGGAGCTTGCGCCCAACCGCGGGCTTTGCGCCCACCCATCAGACCCACGGCCCCACACCCGGCAGGGCAGCGTGTTGCACGCCGTCGGGCAGGCACTGCTCTGCGGCTGCGCTTCTGCAACGGGCAGAGACATTACGGTGCCCGGGTTGTGCAAGATGCTTTGGGATCCCCGGACGAGAGCGCTGGGGATTAAAAGACAAAGCCGCTCGTGCGCTGCCCAAAACGCTCGGAGGTCTGCCCTAAGGAAAAGCAGAGAAGTCCTCTGCAGGGCCAAAACCGTCAGCGCTTTACGACTTCAGAAAGAAAAGAAAAGAAAAAAAAAAAAAGGGATGTGTATCCAAGGGCCAGGATCACTTCTGTGCTTTGAAATCTTTAACCGAACGCCAAGGTTCCCCTTCCTGCTCTGAGTGCGCGCAATTACCAGACTCCAGACACCCCAATTCCGCAACGGTCCCAGCGTTTCCAGCTTCCCCTCTCCTCCTCCCTGCTTTTGGTTGATCCTGCAGATGCTCGCACGTTATTCTAAACAACTCCGTGCCACGAAGCACGTGTGCGTCAGGGGAGGGGCTGGTGCGATATTCCCAGCCTGGGGCAGGAGGACGTACATCCACAGCGCCCCGATGACTGAGACGAGGACGTGCCCCGGGGGAGCTCGCAATGGACACGAGCAATAGCGCGGCAAAGAGGTGCAGCTGTGGGAGGGTGCCGCACGCAAGAGGAGAGCTGTCAAAAATGGATATGAGCCTTAAAACGGCGATCTTATTAGCTCATCCGCCCCAAACGGAGAGGACTCCTTGCATCCCTCATTTTGAGCCCGTACCACCAGGTCCAGATGAGCTCCCACTTTTTTTTTTTTTTCTTAAAAACAGAACTAAAAGCGTTTTCAAAACTACCTTTAATGAACCGAAAACGTTCATTTGAAAGTCTGCTCTGTGGAAAGAGTGAGGCTGGCGGGGGGGAAGGAAGTGACACAGGGTCTGCTGACCGGCGGGAGGCTGGTTTCAATCCCCCCACGGAGAAACGGAGTCAAGGAGCTGGCCAGAAACCCACCGCCGGGCAGGGAACTGAAGTTGCAAGGAGTGACCCGTTTTTTTTCCCCCAAAACTCTTTACGTCCAGGCTGAGATACCAGCCACGCACGGCCCTCCTGCCGGTCTGAACGCTGTCAGCAGCCCAGAGGAGATGCTCAGCGGTTTCTGGCTGCATCATCACCATGGCCATCAGGTGGCCCTTCGTGGGGAGGTGGGCAGCAGCCGGGTGGCCCACGTCAGGATCAAGGAGGAGAGCGAGACAACGCGCGCTGCCGAGGCGAAAAAACACCACCCATCCCCGTGCCCAAACTTCGACTCTCTTCTGCAGTCCCAACCCCGGCGCGCAGGAGGTTTCCATCCCCCGGCCCACCAAAGAAAGGAGGGGGAAAGCCAAAAAAAGAAAAAAAAAAAAAAAAAAAAAAAAAAGGGAGGGGGGGAAAAAAAAAGGCCATTTTTCTAACTGAAGGCAAAGCCATGCCAAGTCCTACAAGTACCGCCTGGCCGGGTGCCAGGAAATGTGTAAATTTTCGTGAGCTTGGGCTATTTTGCCAGAAGTCTGCAATGTGTCTGGACACGACCGGTTCCCCTTTGTCAGCCCCAGCCTGACCAACCAGGAAGTTTAAAACAGAGAGAGAGAGAGAGAAAAAAGAAAAAAAAAAAAAAAAAGAAAAAAAAAAAAAAAGAGAGACAGACAGACAGACACTTCCCCCCCCCCCGCCCCGTAACACAATGACTCTCCTGTAAAACCTTTCATTTCTGTACCGACAGCCGCAATGGTCCCGCACTTCGGGGTGAGAGGGGAGGGGTACGAGAGCCCTTTAATTCTTCAAAAAACAATATTTTTTTTTTTTTTTTTTTTTTTTCCTTCTCGTGTTTGCTGATAACCTCACAACCGCCCTCCCAGCTTTGCAGTGGTTATTAGCTTGGCTTGTTGCTATAAATACCAGCGTTAACTCCTTGTATTCCCCAAGGACCGAGTTGGGAAGAAAAGGGGCTTTTATGCAACTTTTTCTTCTTTTTCTTCTTTTTTTAAAAAAAAAAAAAAAAAAAAAAAAAGGGAAAGAAACAGACTGAGTTTCATGCATTTAATTGATTTACCCAGAGTTTTTAAGTAGAGGCGCTGGAGCTATCAAAGCTCTGCCCAGCCAGCACGCCTTTCCCTCCGGGCTTTGGGCTGGGGGGGGTAAGTAACGCATTTTCATACATTTAGGGAACACAGATTTCGCTGGGCTGAGGGACAGGAGGCTGCTCGCAAAGAGCACCGACCTGCTGCCACAGCGAGGAAGAGGAGGAGGGGGGGGAAGGCCGATGAGGGGACATGGGGGGGGCTCACGCCCTCCGCTCTGCCCCGCTGTCCCCGTCCGTCCCGTCCCACACCCCCCCCGCCCCCCAGCATCTTTCAGCACGAGTAACGTTTCACATCTGGAGGACACACCTGCAGAGGCGGTCAAGTGTGGACAGGGGGAAGTTTAAGAGTGAAAATGCTGCTGTTTCTCACCCCGCGGGCTTTAGGCCATCGCCCCGGTGAGACAGCCAACGACCAAGGTCCGCGACGCCGCAGCAGAAAGCACGAGATGCTCTGGTCGGTGCACAAATCGCATCCCCAGACGGGTGGTAACGGGCGAAAACCGGAGGGTTTCGATCCTCGGCACCCATGACTAACGTTACGAGGATGAAGAAAGCTCCTATCCCTCATCCCGGCTCTGAGACAGCGCAGCACCGGACCCAAACTCTTCAAATCCTCCCAGAAGAAAAGAAAATCCTCTTTCTAAGAGTGCCCAAAGTTATCCTACGTGTTTAGTTCCAACGATCCTGAGGCTTAAAAAAAAAAATAATAATAATCTGTAATTATTTAGATAGCGATGTGGCTTCCCCACCAACCAACAGATGACTTGGTCTAGATCAGAAGGGAAAGAAAAGCAGGCTCAGGAAAGACACTCACTGTGTAGCTCATGTTTAACCAAGTAAGTTGATATCCAAGAACTTTTTTGTGTGCGTATGCGCGCACACAGAGGAGGCTTTCTGATAACGCCGGTGAGCCAAGAAGCGCGCTCAAGACAGGCCAAGGGATGCAGCAAGAGAGAGGCGTCGAGGTGAACGTACAAAAGCAAAATAACGGTACAGGTAAAGGCTATTTTGAAATCTTTTTTAAAAGGTGGCCCCTCTTGAGCAAGGCAATGTATTCAAGGGACCTCAGCGGTACTGTTAGCATCACAAGATAAATCCAGATATTCACAGGGACGAGACGCCCTTGAGCAAGTTCTCAAGTGAAAAGAGTACAAACTGCTTATTTTTCAGTATCAAGTATGCTTGTCATCTCTTTCCACCAGCCCTCCTTTAATGAATATATTCAGTTTAATCAGGGAAATTAGACCCCCGTACCCATCAAAACCATCCTTACAGGCCTGCGCCACCTCGGTTCAGCAGCCAAACCGTGGAAACCCTCCTCTGCGCCGGAGGCTCGCGCAGCTCCTGCAGATATCCCCCCCCCGCCAGGAAACCGCGTTTATTCCGCTTACGCAAATATTGCTTTATTTACTAAAGCTGCAAAGAAGTGAGATTACCCCCCAGTCATCCTGGCTAAGAGCGCGCGAGGCGACAGATGCAGAAAACGTGGGAACAGCAGCTTTCCAGCCGCGGTGGCTATAACGAGGCCATCTCATGGCGCCAACCCAGCCGTTTCCCCTCCATCCAGGATACTGCCAGGCCTTAACGATGAGGGGACGGAAGCCGCTCCCCAACGGCTGGATAAAGCCTCAGGTGGACGCGAAGGCTTAGTTTTAAACAAGAATTAAAGCGTTTGTGCATGTGCTTCCACGGGGGAGACTTGAGATGTTGGGTGATGTGCCTGGACGTACGGCTTGTACGCGATGCTGCCGGTTTTAGACAGCATGGAAGAGGCCGGACAACCACGAAGCACCAAAGCACCTTTCGGCCAACACATCTTCTCTCACACGGCTGCAGGAAACACCTTGGTCTTTACTGCTGCCCCAGTGAGCAGCCAGGCAATATCTTTGCCTTTCCAAAGCACCAAGGCTTTGTTTTCCCTAGTAGTTCTTGGTTTTCATCGACAGAGAAACAGGAAAACCCATCTGTCATGAGCTAAGCCGCTTCCACCGGAGAAGGCTTCTACCGGGTCTTACGGGATCTGTCATTTATTTGCCTCAACCTCCACGTTTTCCCCTTACACAACTGAATTTTCTAACCCGGGCTGGACTGCCCCCGCATCTCATCACGTCCCACCACGAGTGACTCCCGTTATGCACGCAGGGGCTCAGGTAAAGAGAATTCGGGGTGCCACAGGAGTCCCTCACAAACGAGAAAGAAAGGACGGATGGTGTTAAAAGTCAAAAGTTTCCAGACTTTGCTGTCAGATTTTCTTTTAACCCCAAAATTCAATTATTTTCACGGAAAGTTTTAACTAAAACATTTCTTCCCTCAATTTTGCAAACGTTTTCCATACAGGAGGGGGGGGGGGGAATTTATCCCAACTCTAGCAACATGTTGTCTTCCCACAGCCGGCCTTGCTGGTTGCTTCCTCAGCCTGGCCTGAATCAAAGCTACCATTCATCCATGACCCACTCCCGCACGAGACCTGGGCACACTGATCCACCATATACTCGTCGGAAAGGACATAAAAATAAAGCAGATGCTATTAGCATTCAGAGCACACATCCACTTGCTAACCCCCCTTTCATAGCCTTGTGTATGCCTTGAATCAGAGGGCTAACAAGACAGAATGCTATGAATAAACTCGGTATGAATAAAGTATGAATTCTCTGTATGAATAAGGTCTTGGAGTAAGTGTTCAAAAACCCAGTGCCACCCCGAAGCCTCCCAATACAGAGAGGAATAAAGGCAGAACAAGAGCGACC
The DNA here is from genome assembly GCA_009819605.1 of Sterna hirundo. NCBI lineage: Eukaryota > Metazoa > Chordata > Aves > Charadriiformes > Laridae > Sterna > Sterna hirundo. Next base: position 127,453,640 of record CM020439.1, on the reverse strand, counting down.
CAGCAGTGCATCAGCCACAGCTTGCGGTCCCTCCTGCCAAGGGCAGCCCGCGAGCAGAGATCGTCCTGCCCGGCAAACGCACGGGGCACGTCGGTGGGGAACCGGCCTCCGGCTCACCTACTGAAACCTTCACGATAAGCCTGACCTAGACGAAATATTCAAATTCTGTACACCTCGACAACTCTTCATGCGACATGCTGAAGCCCTTTGTGGTCCTCCACAATCCGTTACGCTCTCTATCGCTGTTTGTAAACTCCCTCCCACTTCGGTATTACAACAAAACAGCCTTCCCCACCGCCTGTATTAATTACAATTACTGAAAATAAATATAATGCGTCCCGTGCTTTTGGCTCCATTGATACTCTCCTTGACTCCGACCTTCTCCCAAGGCCAGAAACCTTGGAGCCATCCTTGACACTCGAGCTTTCTTTCCCTCTCCTTTCTCCCGTGTCCATAAATCCACCCGCCACCACCTCCACGGCACTGACAAAGCCCATCCTCACCTTGGCCCTGCCACTGCTGAAACCTCTGTCAGGCCCATAATTACTTCCCATCTCATCTACAGTAAATTCCGTCCCCCTCTTTTCATTTTTTATGGTCTTTCTAAAATACAAACTCTTTAGAGTTCACGTAATCCAGATCCTGCTCCTCTCCCCTTCCCAGGACGCGCGCTCGCAGCCCCGTGGCTGCCTTGCCAGAGCTGCGTGAGGGTGAGATCGCGTGTCCCCACGGCAAGGATTGAGCTGCCCCATCTCCCCCGTAGGGTAGGAGCTCCTGCAGGGACAGGTACCATGGGGGGAACGACATGCTCCATCCCCTCACATCTGTCTGCCCCACGGCAGTTTCTCCATGCGCTCACCGCCCTGGACCACTCGCCGCGGCGCCAGCTGAAGAGGGTGTTAACCAAACGCTCAGGGAAATAAGAGCGAAAGCAAAATTTGAGTAAAAATTAAAAAATAAAGGAAGACCCCAAAAGCTTGATGTCAAAGTCCGGATTGAGCAAGGATGCCAATCGGCAACCTGCCCTCCGTGGCAAACAGTGACTCCACAGGTACGAGGCAAACCACGACCAAAGAGCGTCCAGGGAGGATTAAAACAACGAGGAGAGCAAGAGGATAAAACTTTAGTGAGCACACCTGGCTCCTGGGTTCTGCTCTGATAACGAAAGCTCTCTCAAGATACGCACAGAAACCAAGAGCAAAATGAATCCGACGGCCAAGAGCCTCCAGGAGAAATGCAAAAGGAGCCCAACCATCGATTTCCCAGGTCAGCTCCAGGAGGACACAGGAGGAGACGAGGGCAGAAGGGAGGAGAGCACCAGTGACATCCCGGGGGGGGGTCCTGGGGCTCCCCACGGAGGGACCTGTCCTTTGCTCCCCACCTTTTGCAGAGTGCACGAGTGATTAATTGCTTACGCAGGAATCGATCCAGCTTTACCGACAGCGCGGGATTTCCATTTCTTTGGGAGGGGCCACCTGAAGAAGCTGAAATTTAGCGGGCCTGAGGTAATTGCGTTTCTCTGTCTTTTCCTGGCATTTTTAGGTACTGATTAATGTAGCGCCTGGGCAGCCCCGGGAAATCAATAACCTTAACCCTTGGGAAGCGTTTGCATTTATGTAGGGGATGCTGCATGTGTGATGGGTGGGGGGGGTTCCCCTCACACACACACACCCCCCTTCAAGTGTGATGAGAAGTTGGAGGGGTCCTCCCAGTGCCACCCCCTCGGCCACGGCGTCCCCCGTGGCCTTGGGGGATGGACGGCCGCAGCCGCCGGGGGAGAGGAACCCCCGTTCCCACGGCCATCCCTTCCGGCGTTCCAGGAGGAGAAAATAATTTAAAAATAATTTTAAAAAATTAAATTAAAAAAAAAAAAAAAAAAGAAGATTAGACGCGCAGGGTGCGGATTTTTTTTGGGGGGGAGAGGAGGGGCTCGCCGGCAGCGCCACAAGCGCCGGTGGCGCAAAGCGACGCGAGTCTCTGTCCCCGCCGCGGCATCTTTCGGTGGGGCGCAGACAAATTGATTTGCAAAGGTTGAGGCTGGCAGCTCAGGCTGCTTTGCATAGCCAGCGCTCCCCGGCCCCACAATGAAAAGTAGCCTGGCAAACAGAGGCGCGCAGCGGGAACTGGCCGGTTCAAAGTCCAAACCCCACACCCCCTCACCCCCAGTCTGGTTTGAAAGGTCACCCTGTGTCTGGGAAAATAGTCTCAGGATACGATCCTTTATTAAAGGTCACTATTTTTCAACGGCACTTAACACGCGCTTGCACACAAATTGAGGCTGGGGAAGGGGGAAAAAGAAAAAAAAAAAAGAAAAAAAAAGAAAAAGGAAAAAAAAAAAGGAGAAGAAAAAAAAAAAAAAAAACCTGGGGGCTGCCTCGCATTGTACATTGTGCTCACAAGATTTATGTCTTGTGGTCACCAGCAGTAAACACACACTGCTTCAGTATTAAAGTTCACATTAATCCACCGATTCCTCCCCCCCCCCGGCCCCCTCCGCTCCTCCTCTAAATCAGCCTCCCTCTTTGCAAGGCAAACAGCGGCAAGGCAGGACTTTAACTAATCGCTTTTGTTTTTCCCTCCCTGCCGTAGGGTTTTTACCTTCCCATCTTTTCTCCCCCTTTTTGTTTGGGTGCTGGCTTTGGTTTCATGCGAGTTTTCGGTCTGCCGAGGCGGGCTTTTTGGTCGTAACCCGCGGACCTCAGCAGCTCCTCTCTCCGCGCCCTGTACCCGACACGCTGTTTATGCTACAGCACAGATCTGGAAACACATTATTTAACAGGTTGTTGGGTTGGGGTTTTGTTTTTTTTTTCCTTCCCAAGTCCTACGACCACACGTTACAGTGAGAAATACGGCGATTAAAACCAGAAAGTAGAAAGCTTCCCCCCCGACACGTCTGTTTTATCTTTCCTTATGCAAATACATTTTTTAAAAAATAAAATAGTAATTCCTAATTTAGCGCGCGCACACACACACACCCCCGCCCGGTGATACATATCTCACTCCTCATTCACAAAGAAAACTTAAAAAAAGACCCTCTGCATGGAATTAATAGGGGAGCCGGTTTTAATGAAGACACTAAGAGTGGCTAAAGCAATTTCTACAAGAAATGGAAGAAAGAGGAAAAAAAAAAAAAAACCCACAAACCAACCAGCCAGTGAATTTCAACTAGGAAGCACCGCATACAACGCTTTGGATTTCCATTTTGCTACGTAACAACACAGTTTTACAAAGCTCTGCCAACAGTATATTTCCAAGCTATCAAAAACACATTAATTTTTCCTGCTTAAAACATCTGGGAAGATAAAACACACGCAACTGTGAAAACATCGGAATGCCCCAAAACAAAAATGCAAGTTTTGGTTTTTTTTTTCCCTCCAAATACGGAGTAGTAAAAAGTAAAATTGGCATGGCGAGTGCTGATATTTTGCCGTTAAATACTTTAAACCCCTTTGTCCGTTGGGTTTGCACCTCGCCGGGGTCGGAGTTGTTAAGGGTGAGCTGCTTTGTGATGCCTTCGGCACCGCTCCCCGGCGATTAATTGGGCTCTCGTTAACCCGGCCGGGCCCTAAACAAGGCGCTGGCGAGGGCGGCCGGGAAAAGCACCCAGCGGGGAGGTAAAGGGGAAACGAGAGCGGGGAGGTAGAAGTGAAACTCCTTGAAACAGATGAGCCCAGGGGCTGGTTTGGTTTGTTGGGTTTTGGTTGGGTTTTTGTTTTTTCTTTTTTTTTTTTAAAAAAAAAAAAAAAAAGTTATTTTCAAAGGTCATTAAGCAGGCTGGGTTCGGGCACCTTTATAAAGCCCCTGGGCAGAGGGTGAGATTTTATAGGGCTTTTTTTTTTTAAAATATTATATTTTTTAAATATATATAAATAAAAATACACAGAGCGCGGTTCAAACCCTGAGGTCCCCACCCCTCACCTCTGGAGCAGCCCCGCTTTCCCACAGTCTCCCCGGACACCACGGCTGCTCGGGATAGGAAACACGTGGAATTACGGACCATAGTCTGCCCCGGCTTCCCCCTGCATCCCCCTCCCCGGGACAGGGCCGGCGGGCTCAGGATCGGGCCCCCCCCGTCCCTGACTTTGCCGAGTATTTCGGTGGGGTGTCGTTTAACCCGGGTTCTCGGGGCGTATACATACGCCTTTGAAGTGAGTTTATTTTGAATGCAGAAGTGAAATCAAGGGGAAAAAAAAAAAAAAAAACCATGAGGTGTCCGAGCACGCAGGCGAAACACGGTAGCTGTCCAGCAGCATCCCCAAATTTGCTTTTCTAGCCCCAAAATGGACACCCAAAAAAAAAAAAAAAAATATTAAAGGGGAGAGAAAGAGTACTGAGGGCCTCTCTGCCCCCCTCCAGCGAGGCTGGAAGCAGGAGACGGAGTCAGGCTCGTGCTGACCCACCACCGGCTCGTCCCCGAAGGGGAGATCTGGGGTCTGAGGGCCAGGGCTCAGGCACCAAAAGGGCCCAACGCTGCTCCTTGCAGTATCCAGCCCCCCAGGTGCAGTTGTTACCCTCTCCCGAGGCACAACCATCCCCCCCCAAGGCCATTAAGAGGGGACGTGGAGTCGCACAACAAGGTTTGGGAAGAGGCTGGGGAACCATACAACTGGGATATTTGCTCTTCTTCCCCCCCCCATCACCTACCCCACGGTGATTTTTGGGCGCCCTTCAGCCCTGGTGACACCCACTGCCTGGCTCAGCATCATCTGGGAGGCGCCGTCTGTGCCCCCTTCCCACCCCCCGCGGGAACCCGGCGGCTCGCCGGCAGGCGATGCTGCGAGTCCCACTGGCTACCCAAAAAAGCTCCAAGGTCCCCGAAAGCCACCAGCAGCAGGACGAAGGGTGATGGAGAACCACACGCCGTGTTTCCCTGCACCCCCCAGGCTCAAAACAGCACATACTCTCCTAAAGCCCCAGCACCGGGAGTCCTGGGATTTACATTAAAAATGGGGGGTGGGATTTATTTATTTTTTTAAAAATTTACGTAAACGCGGTTTGCCACAAGAACCAAGTTATTTCTCCGTCTCCTGAAAAATCTGCTTCTAATCCCCAGGACGTTTCCAGGCACAGAAAGAGCCAATAAGATGGGCTCCTCTTGCCAAGGAGACTTCCCAGCATCTTTTCACGCGCAGCTTCGCCAACGGAGGGCAAGCTGGTGGCCTCAAACAAGGACCCCGCGCAAAAACATGCGCTCAATGGAAACTTCCACCCAGGGGACGTCCGGATAACCACAACCACCACTGTCCCTGTGCAGCGAGCGGCCTTTCTGGCCAGCTCAAAATTGGCACGGGCCGACGCAGAAAGGGGAAGGACCCGGGAGGTGCCGGCCCCTTCCCAGCGCACACATCCCCTCCGCCCGCCCCGCAGCGGTCACCGGTGCCAGCACCCGAGGCTTGGCGTCACGGTAATCACACCCCGTTCGACAGCCTTGGGATGCCTCGTGGAAAGGAGCTGTCTTAGAAACGCCCAGGTTTCCTTAGGAAACAGCGCCGGTCGGGGTGCCCGAGCATCCCGCGCTGGGACGGGATGAGTTAACCCGCCTGGCGCAGGGCCGCAAATCCCCAACCTTCCCCGGCAATCGATGGATCCCCAGACCGCGCCGACATAACCTTGTCATGTCTCAATGAGGGTACACCGGCTAAAAAGGCTCGGGGAGGAGCGGCATCGCTCACCTCTGGTGAGCAGGGCATGGCTGGTGACCACCAACGCTCCCCCTCGGTCCCCCCGCCACTTGTAGCGTCCTCTGGCTGGAGCGGCCCCACGCCGCTCACCAGCGAAGCTCGAGCATCCTCGAGAGACCCCGGCGCGGATAATTGCCATCCAGGCGGTGACAAGCAGCAAGAGCAGCGCCGCGATACCAAGGAGACGGAGTGTGGCAGGGCAGGAGGGTGCCAGCAGCAGGCGCCGATAGGTGCGCGCGTGTCCCCCCGCCTCCGCGGTCCATCCTCCCCCCCCCCTACCCAGCCCCGGCTCCTTCCAGCATCCTCTCCGCAGGGATGCCGTCAGCGCCGGGTTTGTTATGAAGCGCCCGCTGCACCAAATCGAGCCCAACAGCAAGTACTGTTATAAAAGAAAGTTACGTTAATTCGTGTAAAAGTGTAATAATAAAAAAAAAAAAAGAGAAAAAGGCAGCGGGGCTATTTTTCTCGCTTTCAGAGGAACGTGGGTTTGACGGCTTATGATTATATGGGGAGCGCCGGCCAGCCGGGGGCTCCGCTCCTTTCTCGCGGCACTCGCTCGGGGTACCACGCGTGATGCTTAACGGTGACGCGCCGGGGATCGCCGCTGCACCGGACGGCCCCTGCGGTTTGGGGAGCGATTGGCATTTATGCACCGGCTAAAGGAATCGTTTGCGGCAGGGTTGGGGGGGGAAAAAAAAATAAAATAAAATAAATGGGAATGACTTAAATAGCTTATTCAGATAGCTGGCTTCTGTGGAGTTGCTGCTCCTTCTGATTCTGCCATCCATCCAGGGACCAGCCCCGTGCCGGCACATCCGAGCCGCGACTCTCCCCACGCGTGCGAGAGACCTCAGCGACCCAGCCCCCGGAAGGCTTAAGACAGGTTGGGAAGTTTTGTCCAGGTGGTTTAAAACTCCGCGGGTTAGGGATGTTATTTAGGAGGCAGAAATAAGGCCAGCTCCGGAGGGCCGCGCTGCCTCGGCTCCATCCGGGTGGGGATGCGGCCCCCGGGGCTGCTCTATGGACGGCGCTCGCCGGCCTGGAGGGAAGGTGTTACAGGCGTGAAACAACAGCCAGGGCTGGCCCCACATCTCGAAAGCTCAGAAAAAGCAGAGCAGAGGTACTTGGAAAAAGGAGGATGCCTCCTGACAAACAACCCACCACCGCCAAGTTCCCCCCCCCATTTTCCCCCGTGCCCCGAGACATGCTGGCACCGGCTGCATGGGGAAGGAGGGGAGATGCCACAAGCAACCCAAAGCGTCCCTCAGCTGACTCTGTCGGCTGGAGCCACCTCGGTGTGAATTACAGCAGTAGCACCAGATGAAAAGGGTCTTCCCTTAAAATCCCCCAAATGCAGTCGGCGTGTCGGAGCGGGGACCTCCTGGAGGGAGACCCACACGAGCCCCGTTTGTTGCGAGGCCAGAACTTCACCGTTTCAGCAGAACCCGACTGAGAACGAAGCCGTCCCGACAGACAACACCCAGAAGTCCCCTTCCTTTCTACATCGGTATTGCTTTTAACAACGAGCAAGCTCCCTCGCACCCCGACCAAGACCCTGCCTGAACCAGCTTTGCCTTTCCCGGGCGAGCAACTCCGAGCAGGTCTGTAAAAACCCTCTGCCGTTTGCACGGTGCTTCATACTTCTGCTGGCGGTTTCAGGAAAAAAAATAAAAAAAAAAATTTAAAAAAAAAAAAATAAAAAAAATAGAATTCCCACGTGACTCCGGCCTGAATTTAGAAAGAGAAAATTTGGGAAGGGAGAGTGCCTGCCTTGTCTGGGTTGCGGCGCGGCGGTCAGAAAAAGGAACTGCTGGGTCCTGCCCTCTTCTGCTCCCGTCCCCCGCGGCCCCACGGAGCCTTCCCACGGCCCCCCCCCCCCCCCCAAGCTGCTTGGCGGGGGGGACGGGACACCTCCCCGAAACTGGGGTGCTGTGCTTAGGGGGTGCACGCACGAACACCCCCATCCGCCGGGGACCCCGATTCAATTTCGGGGCAACGCATTTCTCGCTTGCGGAGGCTGGAAAGGCTGGTGTCGCCGTCTGGTTCCTACAAGGGTTGGTTCCCCAGACTCGGGCCAGTTACTGAGAAAACTTAGTCTCATTTTTGGCAGCAACTCAAGATCTTGGACTCATTACTTTGCTCCTCCGTTCCCCAGTTTCTCTTCTCTCAAGTGGCACGGGTAGCAACTTCTCCCCCTCACGTAGGAAGAATTAGTGATTGCAAATTACCGTTTACCATATCACATGCTTCTGTCTGGAGATCTCACTTCTGGTATGTTATCGTCCAGCACGACGGCAATATAAAGTATCATACATCACATTCAATTAAATTCTGAGAAGGAAAGCGCTTTTTTGAAACCAGATATCCCGGGACACCTTCGCAAGTGGATCTGGAAGGGAGGAGCGTCCCATCGGAGACACCGAGCGCACCGGGGTCTGCTTGCACCGTTCTCCTCTGCGGATCCGTACACCTGCCTAAAAATTAACCCGGGGAGATGAGATCAGCGGATCAGCCCTACAGGTGACAGGCAAGAGAAATGCCAGGCGGAGCTGCAACTCTTGGGATCTTGTTTAAAAAAAAAAAAAAGGAAAAAAAAAATTAATAAATGAAGCTGCTGTAGGATCTCCCGCTGCCTCCCGCCTCCCAACGGACCGCAGGCAGCTACCAAACCAACTGAAAGAAAGCTATAATAAAGTTCTCTTACAAATGACTGAAAGCTTAAGGTTTTCCTTGCCAGTCAAGCTGCTTCTAGTTTTCCAGTTTCCCGTTATGAACTTAGGAGCTTTTACATGTGTTAGCTTTATTCCACAAAAACAGTTCCCTTTAAGCGTGCGGTAACTATTCGCTGGCAAAGATCTGCAAGACCATCTCCAAGACTGTATTGTCTTTGAGGAGAGGGGAGGAAAAGTGTTGTCTGGGGGGGGTTGGTTTGGTTTTTTTTTTTAATCTTTCTGCCTCCATTTAAACAATACTTTTCCTTATGCCCTACTTGACTGAACACCAGATCTTGATACGAAGCATCAGAAGCCAGTCTCTGCCAGAAAGACAGATACTATAAATGGCCAAAGGTCTGATTTGGCACCGAGCGAGCCCTGAAATATTATTTTTAAATTGGCATCCATTTTCAGACATGCTGCTACGCCGCTGAGAGGGAATTAATGTCACGCTGTTGGTGCGTTTTGCTCATGGCTCGAGCTCAGTGCCAGAGCCAGGCAACGAAAGAGAAGCCTCTAAAGTTAGCGCGAGTCTGAAGCGAGCGAGCCCAGAGCCAGCCGCTCTCATTGCTGGCGAGGAAAAAAAAAAAGCCAAAACCAAACCAAACCAAAAAAAAAAAACCCCCACAAACAAATAAATTTGCAGCGAGAATCCGTTCAAATCATGACGCCCACCTTCTCACCCACGGAGGGTGCCGCGGTCCGAGTGAGTCCCCGGCTCTGCCCTGGCGCGGGCAGCAGCACGCAGACCCGCCGCGTTACGCTGGGGCCAGCCAGCCGTTATTTGTTAGTTAAAAGTGTTCAGACTAACGCTAGCTCCGTGCCTTGGGGTTTTTTTTTTGGCCAAGAAAGCCCAATGAGAAACCAAACTGCAGGCCTCTGAGAGGCACAGGGGTGTGAGGACTGCCTCGAACTCCACCGGGGACAATCCCATCCTCACCTCAGCCCTGGTTTTGGTGTTTTACCTGCGATAAGCCCGTACGAACCCCGACTCCAGCCCCCGCGCTTCCCACGCGGTGTAACTACAAGTCCTGAGCCGGCAAATCGCTCCCTCAACCGGAGCCACCCATGGGGGCACACGCACGCCGCCCCGTCACAGAAGGCGGCTTCCCATGGGTTCACCTCCGCTTCTCGCCCCGCCGTCCTGCAAGCCCCAGAGGGACACATCACCTCACTAAGGCCTGGGTTTTTGCCAAAATCACCCCACCAGGCTGCGGTTAGGCGCTGACCTTCCCTAGGGCAAGCACGGGAGCTCAGGAGCTTTTAGAAGCGTGCCGTCTCGCTTTAGGCACCTGGCTCCCATCTCCTGAGCGTCAGGCCTTGGGGCACAGCCTTGCCCCTGGGGGTGATGGCAGCATCGAGAAAGACCAGGCCCATTTTGTTTAAACGCTTAACAAACTTCGTGGCAGGTTGCTGGTCTTTCAGGGCAAACTTAAGAGTTACAGGAAAGTGGGGGGGAAATAGTCTTGGAGCTCAAAATCCCTATTCCTCTTTTAGGAAGAAGGCAAGAAGGGCTTTTTTTGCTGTTTAAAATCACACAAGTCACCATTTTTCCTCATCACAGCACGTAAGGTTGACCACACAGCCCTGCCACAGGCTCCTGACCTTGCCTATGGAGCTGGCTTTTGGGGACAAGGCACCCCTCAACCCCCCCAGCAGCGTCATCGGCCCCTCCATTAATCTGCCAACGGGGACCCGTTGTGGCAAACGCTTTTATGACTGGCGATCCAGCGGGGGAGGACCACAGGAGAGCGAAGCTCATCGGACATAGGAAGCACGTCAGCCATCACGCAACAATAATTTTTTGGTCACTACTTCCATAAACTGGATTTGAACCGGCGACCTCCAGCAAGCCCGTCGGGTCCCCCGAGCCCCCCGGTTCCCCTCTATAAAGGCTCTTATTTTAACCGGTGACTCCACGCACGTCTCAGCCCTTCCTCTCCCTGTCACTTTACGTCCCAGCATTGACATATGGTTGAACCGATATCCTTCCTCCGCTTCCTTTCTCGTTGCTAAATGTCCAGTAGGATTGCACAAAAGCACCCGACAGGAAAGGTCAAGCTGAGTTTCATGCCTGAGGTCTAGGATTACATCAAATCCTTAACGTTCATCTGTCCTTAGCATCGAGCAAGCACTTCCCAGTTTCAGCCTAGTCATAGCCAAAGCAACAGAATCATTTTCACTTGGGTTGGCTCTACTCTTGCCTTGAAACCCCCCCTAGATCACTCCCACATCCCTGTAGGGAGCAGGCTGAGCCTCAGCTCACCAGGGCTGCAGGAGCAGAGACCTACAGAGCCACCAAGTTAAGACTTGCCAAAACTCTCTACAGCTCAAGTTCACAACTCGCGACATTATTATTATTGACTCAAGAAATAAGCCTGGAAAAAGCTTCGAACACTTCCAAGCAGCTAGAGAGCTGGCTCAGATTTTTTTTCAAACTTCGAATGGAAAGCAACAGTGAACAAACAAAACAAAAAAAAACCCTCCTAAAAAAACTACAAGTCTTTTGATGAAAATGTTTAAGAGGAGGTCTGACGCGAAGGGATTTGATCAAAGTCCATGCAGTAATAACACTCTAAACTTATTGGTATGCTTCAGTGGCTCCTAAGCATTTCCCAAACATTAATGAATTTATCTGTACAATCCTCTCATGGAATAGGCCGTATCCCTGGGTTCGGGCCTCGGGTTGAAACTTCCAGATGTGACAAAAAAAACTCGACTAAAACCAAGAATTAAGCCCAGATCTTGAACGAACGCCTTACCCACAGGTAAGCCCTGTTGGAGCAAGCTGAGCCAGAGGCAAGGTGCTTCGCTTTGCACCGCTTGGCTTTTCCCTAGGTTGAGGCCTCGCTACGCCCACGCTCACCTAGCTGACCGAGGTCGCCACGAAATATTTATCACAGTGACCCCGAAGCACAAATATGAAGTAATTCTGCGCCAGCAGTGCCCATTGCTTTTCGTTTCTCCACCTGCTTCCCCAGGTGTCCCCAGAGGGGGTGTCCCCCTCCCTGGCTCCCAAGGGCTCTGCACCCCAACAAGCGCTATTATAGAATCACAGAATCATTTAGGTTGGAAAAGACCCTTGGGATCATCGAGTCCAACCATCAACCCCACTCTACAAAGTTCTCCCTTACACCATATCCCCCAACACCACATCTAAACGGCTCTTAAACACATTCAGGGATGGTGACTCCACCACCTCCCTGGGCAGCCTATTCCAGCGTCTGACCACTCTTTCCGTGAAGAATTTTTTCCTAATGTCCAGCCTAAACCTACCCTGCTGCAGCTTGAACCCATTCCCTCTTGTTTATCGCTAATTACCTGTGAGAAGAGACCAGCCCCAACCTCTCTACAATGTCCTTTCAAGTAGCTGCAGAGAGTGATGAGGTCTTCCCTCAGCCTCCTCTTCCTCAAACTAAACAGTCCCAGCTCCTTCAGTCGCTCCTCGTAAGATGTATTCTCCAGGCCCTTCACCAGCTTCGTTGCCCTCCTCTGCCCTCGCTCCAGCACCTCGAGATCTCTCTCGTATTGAGGTGCCCGGAACTTGGGCACCTTATTTAACTTGGACCTTATTTAACTTGGACTGACTTCTCACAGGAGCAATTAAAGTCTTTAGATCTTACCTGCGTTTCACCAGACGTCTTCTCATTAAAATAGTTACTCCGATGATCCTGAGCCCAAAAGCATTAAGATGCAGACAACTGACCGGCTTTTTTTTCCTTCCATGACAAATCAGGTATTTAACACAACTAAAGCTACCGTTAAGGCTACCTAATGATAAAAAAGGAATACGATCTAAGCAGGATGACTATTTCAGATTTATCAGGTAATAATTAAACCATCTCCAACCCTGCGATCGGGCCGCTTGCTCACCGACTGCTCCTTCAACGTAGGCTGAGCCCAAATGGCATCCCTCCTGCCACAGGCGGCAGTTGGCTGAGCAAAGCAAGTACAACCAAATGCTGGAGAGGGCCCCAAAAATTCAGCCTCGGTAAGGAAGATGTGGGTGTCACCCCTCTCCCCCTTCAGCTATGGGGCAGAAACGGGCACTTCCAGAAGCTGCCACGGTTTTTGGCAGAGTTCAAGTAGCTGAGACAGCAACGGTCTCCCGTAGCGGTAGGGAAGAGGAAGCTACCTATGGAAAATATCATGTCTGCAACAGGTTTACTTGCTAAGTACTAGGAATACAGGACGCACAGCACCAAATCAGACTATTATAGGACTAAAGACTGCTCTAGAAATATAAAAACCGCATCAGAGTAACGTTAAAGCGCCAATGAACAACCTTAACTAGCTTGCCAGACGAAGCAAGGATGTACAACCACTGAGGCGAGTGCGCAGGGTCTGTCAGAGAAGGACCTCCCCGAAACAAGGGTCTGGGCTCCATCCCCTCTGCAAGCTGCAGACCTGTCCTCAGAGGCAAGTCTTACGTACCCCTGACCCGCGAGGCATTGCACCGCCAAAGAGGAGGGCTCGGGAGCGAGTAATGCACGAATGACTTTTCCCTTATCTTCGCCGCAGAAGAGATTCCTCCTCCCCAGCGTAGAGCAGTTTACATAAGGAAGGCTGGGGGAAACAAGATCCAGCGCGTACGCTGTGTTTTAACAGCTGCACACAGGGCACTCTGCGTTTGCTTCCGTTCTCAGCCTCCAAGGTGGTGGTGGTGGTGGACTCCCTGGCCAAGGCTGCGTGGACATCATGAGTCACAGTTTCACCACGGTCTCCTTGCTATTGACGCTGCACTGCAGCTTGAGCATCATTACAGGAAGATCTAACTCCCTACCTACAAGCATCTTCATCTTGAAGATGGGGAAAACGACGCGAGTACCTATAATTATCGAAAGAAAACGGAGGGCAGTCCTGCAGGAATTAGGCTTGGCAAAGTTGGACTTTGATGCGTTGTATTTAAAAGCGCCGTTAAAAGAAGGTGTTGTCCTCACTGCAAATCCGTGAACAGCAGGTACCCAAAGCAGTTAGAGGGGGAAAGCCCCGGCTACAAAGTGGTGCTGGGGCTGGTCTTTCAATGGCTGGGCATTCCAAGCTTGCTTACGCAAACATGACCGGGTGGGAGCTGCCAGAGGCGGTCAACAGAGCATCGCCGGGAGAGGGCACAGACCACTTGTCCAGTGGCAGCAGAGGCTTGTGTAACTCAGGTGTTGAAAACAAGGAATAGATAGATCGACAGCGCCCGAGCATCCTACAAGCGGTTGCTGAAGAACTGATGCTACGTACCCCTTTCAGATGAACCAAACCAACATTATCGTAATTAAGCTACAGATCTGGGGGAGTTGGACTAGATGATCTCTAGAGGTCCCTTCCAACTCTGAAGATTCCGTGATTCCATGATTTTTTTTTAATTTTTTTTTTTTTTTTTTTTAAAAAGTAGTTCACTAATGTCCAGGGCCAAATTCTGCTCTCAGTCACCTGAAACCCCGGGGAGAGGAGCCACATAACCCTGCGCAGTGGGTTATGAAAACGCCAGGAAGGCAAGGGCCGGGAAAGAGCTATAGAAAAATAAAGCTCTTACGTCTTTCACGTAAGAAAGACTGGATGGAAAATAAAAAATAAAGACTTTGTGGTGAACACGGGCTGGTGAGATTGAGTGTTATTACTTAAACAATGGTCCTAATCCTGGAATGCGCTGAGCACATCTTTAACCTTTCCCAGCTCCTCCAGCCGCTGTTGACGCTGTTGGGAACCAAGGAGGACGCACTTCGCACAAAGAGAAGGCGCAGTTCAGACTTGTCAAAGATTTTTTCAATTTAAGCTCCCCCCCAACTGATATTTTGGTTCTTGATTTATATAAAAAAAAAAAAATTACATCAAGAGTGAGGGAAAGCTCAGCCTTCCTCAGAAAGGAAAAGGAGGAGGGACTTATCTAAGGACTTTTTTTTTTTTTTTGGCCAAATGGGTCAGCTTTTACTTTTCTATAAAAAAAATATAAGTTGTATAAGAGTAATCGACTTACAGCCAGCTCTAGAGGCAATAAACAAAGGGATCTGCTCTCTCAGCAAGCTAATACACACTGAGCGCTCACTTAAAGCATCCTTTGACTTCAGGATGAGCTACAAGCACGTCATATGCTACGGATACGTTGGGAAACTCAAAACACTGACTTCCAGTTACCTAAATAACAAAGGAACCCCACGTCCCTAGCAAATAAGCAACATTATTTTATTCAACAGACATGGGTCTATTGGCCAGGAGAAAAGTGGCAGTGAGACGAAGAGGTTAAAACGATGCGAGCCCTCTACAGACTCCAGGCAGCGTAAGGCAAGAGTCTTGCCCCACAGCGTAACCAAGGCCAGGCGGACTCCCAGTCCATCTGGGACGCGTTCGTGGTTTTGCCTTTACTCTGGATGAATTTTGCTGAGAGAATCTTTGCAAAAATTCCGGAAACCCTCGAAATGAGGAAGAAGCGTTTAAAAGATTAAGAGACCTCTCCCTTCAAGTCAAAGCTCCATTCCTGGGGAAAAAAAAAAACAAACAAACTACATTTTGTTTGTGCTGTCCTTCCTGAAGCTGCTAAAATTAGGAGGGCTGTTGCTGCAAAATTCACAAAGGCGTTAAGATCTTGGTTATAAGCTTCCCAACCCATCACCCAATTGTGTGATAAAAATCTTCCTAAGTAGGCACTCTCCCTTACCCTCAAGCACCTTCTTTAATTGTGTCTTTGACTAAGAGCAAATCATTCTGCCTCTTAATATCAAGTTTGATTAAGGTAATCTTGATGTGATATCATGAAATAATATTTACTGCTCTCCAATAATTTATGTAAATGGCTTCCCCTTTCACCCCAGCCGTACAGGATGACAGGTGATCCAGTGCCGCTGCTCCACGTGCGCGTCTGTGGCCAACACGTACGCCTTCACACGGCGCCCGCGCGGAGCGCCTAATGGATCCAGCCACTCTGTGAATAAAACATATGGCTCAGCGATGATGATGAAGCCCACCTTCCTCTTTAGCCTCAACACACACACCCCCCCCCAGCCTGCTCCACAACTGAACAAAGGAATGCTTTAAAATTACGTATTGTAGAGAGGTGGGGGTTGGCCTCTTCTCCCAGGTGGATAATGACAGGACCAGAGGAAATGGTCTGAAGCTGCGGCAGGGCAGGTTTAGATTGGATATTAGGAAGAATTCCTTTACTGAACGAGTGGTCAGGCACTGGACCAGCCTGCCCAGGGAGGGGGTTGAGCCACCATCCCTAGAGGTGTTTAAGAAACGTCTGGATGTGGCACTTCAGGGCATGCTCTAGTGGCAGAGTCTGTAGGTTGTTTGGTTGGACTCGATGATCTCAAAGGTCCTTTCCAACCATGAAGATTCTATGATTCTATGATTTTTTCCAAAAAAAAAAAAAAAAAAAGTCTTTAGACAGTCATTATTATTGTATTTAGTGTTGTATTCTACTGTTAAGTAAAGAAAGCACCGTGCGCGCGCACCGATAGCCAGCTACCACGAGTAACTTCCAGCAGGCTGAGGGATCGCGCTTGCTGACCTGAACTCGAAATAAGCGCACTCAGACAAATTAACACCACATCGCCGCCACCGCAGCCACCGCGGCTCCTCTCAGAATTAAGAGGAGCCTGAAGTCGGCAGAGACAGGATGAGATAAGGAGGGAGATAGGAGGAACCGCATACGAGTAAATAACCACCTGCAATCATGAATGACTTGCCAGCAAGGAAGTCCAAGCCAGACGCAACCTACTCGAGGCCTCAGACAGCAGTTGCGCTCGGAGACGGGGTACGGCAAAAGGAGACGACCCGAACGCCACCCTCAGAAGCTGCAGGGGAGCACCAGAGCAGAGCACGTGCTCTGCTATAAATAAGGTTTAGTCATCTCTGTCCTCGAGGCGTGCCATGGTTTTCAGCAAACGCGTCCCTTGGAGACCGCCACATGAGTAGAAGACCCTCCACCCAAACCCAGGGCTTCCACAGGGTCACGGTGACCCCCGCGAGCAGACGGAGGGGGACCGCGGGGAGAGGGCAGGCAAAGGGGCGCTGTAGCAGCAGTGAGAGGTGACGGATCTGTGCTCACGCTTTTCTCTGTGCGGTGGGAGACCGCGACACGTCTCAGGCTATATTTGAGCAGGGTTCACTCTCCCACATCATTTCCAACGCTCCCCCACCACCACCCCACCCTCCACGGGGACGTCCCCTGCCCAGCACCAGCCTCCCCATCTCCCTGACTCCAAGCGCAGAACCCAACTTCGCATGGTTTTGAATAACATTTCGAACACCACCAAACCCGCAACGACGATGAACACAGCAACCATTACGTGCTTCTGCCTCTGGAGAGCTTCCACCTGATCACAACTCTGAATATGCACTAGACTTCTTTTTTTTTAAGTTGCATTTTCTGGGCATGCATTTACAAGACAAGGCGCTTTGGAGCAGGCACCTATTGACTTGTGGGAGGGTTAGGAAATAAGCCAAGGGGATAGCAGTGAGTTTTTATTCGGCTTACTTCACCTACGATAGCTCACAGCCTTTGATTCCTTCTTTAGAGCGCGTGTCAGGCTTGTATAACGTTGCTCGAAATCCTTTCTATACGTAAAACGCATAGCGCAGCTGCTGGAAAGGCAGTTTTCCTCCTATTACCCCATCCGCACACCGCAGCCCATTTCTTGTGGAAAGCGCTCCCACGACCGCGCGTAACTCATCTTTGCCAACAAGAACGCCAATTAGCGTCCGGTGCAACGACGATGTGTACGATCGCGAGGAAGAAAGCGAGAGAGGACAGCTGTCCCCTAGAAACTCGACTGAGATTACCTACTCATTAGTGCCAGACCATCTAAACAGCCACCAGATGGTAACAACTTCCAGTCAATAATGCGACACGTTTTGCAATCGCCAAATCCCTTCGCAAAAACGGGGCAGGACAAATCTTATCGCCCGAGCACTTGGGCAAACTGGTGAGGAGAGCCGGAGAAGCTTGGCAGCGGCTGGAAGCTTGTCCTCCCTGGCTCAGCCCGGTAGCGAGGGGAGGGAGGCGGGGGAGCACGCGCGGAGCTAAATCGCGTTTGGGACCTTCAGACCTAACCGAGGTCTCCTTCGCAGCCCTCCCGTCTCGCCCCGCGCCGCCCTCCGCAGCAACATTTAGCCGAACGATGCTTTCTGTGTTTTGCAGAACATTCTCAGGGCTGCGGGCGAACGTCGTTACAAGGCTGGATTTGGGTGGTTTCCCGGTAAACCGGGAGCACCTCTCAACTTCAGTGAAGTTGCTGCAGATGCCCGTCCTTCCACCGCACACAGGTCTAGCCCTGTCCGCGCGTAACTGAGTGTCGGTAGTTCAGCTGCAGGGAGGACCTGGGCTAGGAAAGGCGATATCCAGCTCGTGCAAAGGATTGCAAATTGGAATCAATCGCCTGGAAATTAATTGTTCAAAGCAAGCATCACCTCCACGAAAAGCCCTGTAATACTGAAAACACGTTTTTACAATACTTTGAAATAAACAGAAGGGAAAGTTTCAGAAAGGCACCTGTGTTACATTTTGTTGGGTTTGGGGGGTTTTCCCCTTTTTTGTCTAGGGCTAATTTCAGCCTTCTTGCGTCTCACCCACGTGTTTTTTTGCGGGTTCTGATTTCATTGAACTCTCTGCACTTGCAGAGCTGGAGCAAAGTCCATGAAAGCCAGCAGAAAGATTGTCGTCAGCGTCACAGGGTTTTGGATCAGGACCTCAGAGAATAACCTTTACGCGGATGAAAAAGGAGAGCCACCGTCACAGGGCGCAACCGTGCGAAGACTCCTCTCAGGCCTCCAAGTCTACCCAAGAAAGACCTCCTGGAGAAGGGCAAACACCAGCTCCGAAGGGCGATGTCCCAGGCTGAGCTGTGGGGCGTCCAGCTCGGGTTATGGCTGAGGTGAACGCAAGGCGCCCTCCAGCAAAACCCAGGTCTCAGCTGTCCCACTCCATGAGCCGCTCGCATCAATAGCGGTATCTCCTAGTCAACAAATCGCTTGGGCACGGAGCTAAACACAACCAGGACGTTCCCGATGTCTGAAAGGTGCTCCATGCCGCGAGGGCTTTGCACCCGTCGGAATTTAAGTACGCGTCGCGAGAGTGAAAGGCAGCCTGTAGTTCACTGCAGACTCAGACCGAACACGGGTGTCTAACTCCTGACGTCAGATCACCTTGTTCAAGCGACGCTGCCACACTCCCCTGTGCTGCACCGGTCTACGGAAGCGGCAGCTGGGATCAGGACTGACCGCTCGGCACATAGTTTAGATAGGCAGAAGCATCCTTGTGCACCGGGGCCCATGTACAAGCTTCAACCAGTGCCTTTGAGGCCATAGGAGACCTCGGACGAGGTCTTCTACCATGCAGAGACTATTCTCAGACAAAGGCGGTTTCTACGCGCCAGACTATGGGGAGATGGTCCTCCTCGCGCTCCCCTGCTTGCCCAGCTGGAAGGGGGCATGCCCGTAGGAAGCCTTGAGGGGCTTTTCCCTGCTCTGCTGACAGTGCGAAAAAAAACCTGGAGGGCAGCAGGGAAAAGAGCAGCGGGGCCGGTTTCTGCAACGTGCTTCTTAAAAATAAAAATTAAAAAAAAAAAAAAAAGAAAAACTCTGAATGATCCTAGAGCTCTCCTCCAAAAAGGACGCGAGAGCACAGGCGACCCGCGGAAAGCAGGTAAAATTTTGCACGCAACAAGGCTTGAAACCACCGAGCCCCGTGAAGATGCTGCAAAAGAGCCGGGACAAACCTGTCGGAGGGCAGAGCCTTACACGCGACTGATCCTCTCCCACGGGCACCTGGCTTTTGGCTTGCTCCTTTAGAGCCAGCGGGTTCGTCCCGCTAAAGCTCAGGCGGCGTGCGGGGGCCACGCGGGCAGGCAGTGGGGCTGAGGGAAGGTCTAATCCTGGCCTCCGGGGAGCACAGCGGGGAGCCCATCAGCTCGCCCTTGCGACACAAGCCGGGTTGCAACAGTCAGGACCCCTTCCTCGTCCATGACACAGCATGTGTCCCAAACCTTGCTTGCAGCAGCGCCTTCAGTTAGGAAAAAAAGGGCTATAAGTACTCTAGACACAAAGAAGTCGCTTGACATAGCGCACAGCGGGGGCGCGAGCATCCAGTTCACCGCTGGCGCCCAAGCCTGGGTGTCGGAGATGGAAAACCGCAAGACGCCAAGGAGACCCGAGGCATGGTCACCAAACAGCCCTGGGGGAGCCTGGGCCATGCCGGTGTCCCCCGTGCCGGCGCTCGGCCCCGGCAGGGTTGGGATCTTGCCCCCACCGTGTCAGCTGCAGGTACCTCCACACCCACCGCCACCCCAGGCAGCGCCCGTGCCAACGCCAAGGCTCGTTACCTCCAGCCTTTCACACGGCAAACGATTGCTAGCCAAGCCGTAAACCTCTTTAAAAAGCCGTAGAGCTTCGCAAAAGCCTTCTGTTAATAGATGATTTGCACCAGCCCTGCAGTTTCAGCAAGCGACATACTGCAATAAAACCCATTCTCAGGCTATTTCAAAACTCCTCGTCAACACTCGCCGCTGCCCTGCTAGGATTTTATTTGCCACGTTACCCGAACAAGAAGGGTACGTTCCAGTTGCACAAAATGCAAACGGGGAGCCCTGGGCCATTTTTACCACCCACGCAGTTAATTACGCCTTCGACAGCCAGTGGCGGGTTGGGTGTAGAGGATAAGCCCTCCCGCGGCTAGCAGAGACACGAAGACCAGTTGGCACCGGGATACACGTCCCATCAGCGCCCGGTATCACAAGCTGGGAGAGACACAACTTGGTTTTTACAGTCGGGGTGTTCATAAGCCTTAATGGTATTTCATTTCCCCCACCACCACCACCCCACCCCGACTCCAAAGCTCCCACACACCCAGACTTTTTGGGGTTTTTTTTGCCTAGGTTTTTTTGACACAAACTTGGCACGTGACATAAAATTTTCAAGCTTGTACTGTCAATGAGCTGAAGGTGCACAGAATTATTTCTGGTGATTTTGATGAGAGCTGCTCAGTTAGAACCAGGTTTTTCTGATCTGACCGTTTATTCGCCGCATTCTTTCTCCCCTTCCTGAGACGCTGTACTTCCAGGTGAACTTCTGTCTTGTGCCGACCCTACGAAGCTTTAGGGCAAAAGCAATGCCTGCCAAGGAGAAAGAAAAATAAAGACTGGCCTGCTACAAACCTATATTCGTGGCGCTTCTCGGGTCTGGTTTCAGTGCTCAGCTCCCTTCCACTCCAGTCTGCTCGCTTCAAGCCATGGCTCCCCCAGTCGTTCATCTCGATCTCCAAAAAATCGTGCTGTGTTTGCGTTTTCTGTACAGAAGTCTCGTTCTAAAAGAAGGTCGGTACGCCCGCACCATTTTCTTAAACCGTGAATGTGGAGGGCACAGAAGAATTAAGAAAAATATAACCCTTCTAAATAAAGAAGGACCTGCTTTATTAGCTGCTAATTGACAACTACGTGGCTCAACACTGAATATTTATTTCTAATAGCGTGGGGGATGCAGGCACACAAAAGCTCTTGTCAGCTTGGTCTTTTAGGAAAAAAAAAAAAAAAGATAACAACGCACTTGCCTTCCACATACGTAACAGTAGACCCAAGGAAAAGAAAAGACAGCATGAAGTTATCCTGAACTTTTATCTTGGCTGCTTGCCACTACGTACTGAGGTTCATGTGTGCTTGCTCTCGTTGGGCTTGTCCTCTCCGGCAGAGGCTTGGGGAGTGGTGGGAAGAGATGATAGGAGAATAAGTTGTCAGCTACCGTAAGTCTATAATTGACTGACACAGCCACTTACTGAGCGTTACTGCTCTAATAGGAGCGTTCAAGCTCAGTTGGGTTACTCTAAGCAACCCAAACCGCAGGTTATTCACCGCTGAGATTTCCCCATCCTCTTCGCCCGCAGCTGAGCCCTGGACACCCAAACTTGTGAGTTTGGGGGCAGCAGAAAAGGGGACAAACTCGTCAAAGTGGGACAAGAGCCGCCGGTCCCACCAACGGCTGGGGAGCTTCACTGTGCCCTGGGGCCTCCAACCCTCCCAGCCAGGAGGAAACCCAGACCCAGCGCCCCAGGGCTGCCACTCTGTCCTCCGGGCATCACGAATCTCCTCAGCAGCAAACAACAGACCCTGCCCCAGTTATTTAACGTAATCCACGCGCTTCTGACATAACCAACTTGGGACTCGAATTCAATGGAAAGACACTGACCCACCTGCTGCCTTTGGATCAGCTAATGGTGTAGACTTTGTTTGCCAGACAGGCTTGTTGGAACCCAGCAACACCCCAAAACCACTAGAAGAGGTGGCTACCGTGGATTCACGTAGCGCTGCCCTGAAATCCCAGGCTTCGCCCGTGCACCCTCTGATACACCCTGACAGACCCACGCCTCCAGACACGTTCCCTAGCCAGGCATTTTGGCTGGCGGACCTAGGTTGACCACACAGGTATGTCCTAGAGCTGTAGATCAGCACCTCAATTTCTAGGAAGCATCCCAGGAAACAGCGAGGAGGGAAAAATAACAAATCGTGGTCTTATGGACATCAGTGGGACATTTGCCATCATGGTTTAACTCCTAGAGCTGATCCTCCACAAAGATGAGACAAGCCAACTACTTTTAAGGCCCTCAAGTATTATGCTTGATATATTTTTATTCCCAAGCTAACAGGAATGGTGACTCTTCCTGGGCTGGAAATAGACACCACGGTCTTTGCCAAAATCACTTCCACAGATTTGTACCAGCAGGCTCCCAGCGCTGAAGGCGACAGGTCGCCATCCCTGGCTACATCCATTGGTGCTGAAGTCACGGAAAGTTTTACCCTTATCAATCAATTTTAGACTTCTCGTCATGAGTTACTACTCAAATAACATGGGCCTAGGTGGGGCAAAATTTATTTCTTTATTGGATTTCTGGAAACAGGCATTCGTGTAGTAGTTTAACCATCTAATTGCCAGCTTATCTCCTCAAATTTATGATTCACCTCGAGCAAGATCGACACCCAAAATATTACTTCAGCTCCTGCAGTTTCAGTTTCGCATCCAGCTGAGCGTGATCCAGTTTGAGCGGAGAGCTTGAAATACCCTACCTACCCGTATTTTGGGTGTATTAAAAATAATCTACAATAAGCATAAATCTGGGGAAAACCGATGCAACGAACTCAGATTTCAATGCAATGTTTTATGAGGTTATAAAAAAAAAAAAAAATGAAATCTCTGAAGAAAACTTCCCTCGAAGTAATTCCCCCAGCTCAGCGTAGCACCAAGAAAAACTAATTCATCCCAATCAGAGTTGGGACTCGGCCACCACTCGGTCTTGAAACGGATCCAGATCTGTTCTCCCCCCTTCTTTGGGGTGATAAAATATGGGGCTTTGCTCTGACCCGGCGGAGAGGAGAGGGCAGAGGTAGCGTTCAGACGTAGGTTCGTCCCTCAGCTCCCCCGTGAGAAGGATGAGGTGTTTGTGCGGGGAGCACCAGCCCTCGGCCGCCACCGAGCTGCCTGGTGGACCGCTCTCTGGGCTATCGCCTATATGCTCATCCCACGCACGAAAACACACAAAAAGTAACGCTTTCTCAGACCTCTGGATATTTTGCTTCACCCGAGTATCACTTTACAGCCGCCATAAATCAAGCGGTCCCCGCCTCGCCTTCCCTAATGCTTTATAAACTGCAGAGAGTCGGAGTATTTTTTTGGCCCAACAGCCTACGTATCCTATAATAAATGCCTCTCCTAATGTTGCATTATTTTATCAGTATTGCTAGACTTCTTAATGGGACTCTAAGCTCCTGACTAACAAAATATATTATCTGTCATATTCTGTATTTATTTTGACTGCGAGGAACAATGATGCTCTATCACGACCAGCGCAGGGTAACGGAGGTCAGAGCCCCTTAATTGAAAAAACACATGGTCTGGCCGGCCGGTCCCCCACCCCGATGAATTACCAGCACCCAGCCCACAGCCACCGCTTTTCGGGGTTGCGACGTTCCCCTTCAGGAGGAGGGGACGCGCCCGTTTCTCCCTGGTGGGAAACAACGCCTAGAGGATATTACGCAGTACGTTATGGATGAGTTTGGGGGTGGGGGGTAAAGGCAAAACAAAAAAAGAAAAAAAAAAAATTAAAAATATCCCCAGCCAGGGTAGCGCAAGGTTGGCTTGCCTTCAGGAAACGCCTGGTTGTATGCAGCAGCTGTGGTGCGAGTAGTACAACAAATTCACTTACTGAATGACAACAGCTTTATTGGCAAGCCAATTCAATTAAAGCCACTGCAACCAACAAAGTCGCAGGCAGCGCTCGCCGCATAACGAATATGGAATCATGCCTACGTTTCCCCAAGTGCCCTCAGCCCTCCCTGTCCCTCTGCATGAGAGGGAAAGGGATGAATGAATTAGGCTCAGATGATGGTAATTAATGGCTTGGCTGTCAGAGAGGCATTTTGTCGGCCCGGCGGTTGAAAGCTCCATATTACAGATAAAGTCCCAGCACTGCCCAGACAGGGCGACCCGCCTCCCGTAACGGCGGGAGCAGGAGAGGGGAGCGCCGCTGGTTTGCATTGATCAACGTTGCGTGGTATTGATAGGTAAATAATACGTTCATTTTTCATGCTCGCAAAACGTATCCTTCGGGCTACGGTTATGGGAGCTCTGACATGAGCTTATTAAGAAAAAAGTATCCTTAATGCTGGGCTATAAACAAAACAAATATTCTTATAAAATATACATAAGAATTCATTTTAGCCTTTGGTAAAATAGATAAAACCTAGGTTGGGTTTTGTTGGGTTTTTTTTTTTTTTTGAACACTAGAACTTTGCTTTCTAAGGCAACATTTCATTTGAGACCTCCCCTGCACACACACGCATGAGACTGATTTTCCGCCCTCGCTGAAATTACCCAGGTTTCGTCGTCTTCTGTAGCATGACAAATAATTAATTGGTCCCGCCCGGCGAAAGTGACAGGGGTACTGCTTTCCCCGAAATTTCGGTAAGGGGAGAATCAAGCCTTAAGTCATAAGCTCTCAAAATATCTTGCGAGGCTTCTCCCGTTAACTTATTTATGAATAAGACCAAAAAAAAAAAAAAAAAAAAAGAGGGTACTGAAAGCTTCTGGGCAAAACCCTGTTACGGCGAAGCCACGGGGAGTTTCGGTAAGGCAGCGGCGGGAGGTCAGACCATCACCCAAACCACCGCATCCACGGGCAGACGGAAAGGCAGAGCAAGCTCCCCATCCCACCCAAGCCAGCCTTGCTCCTGGCTGGCGGTACCCCACCTCTACCCCCCACAGCATCCCCCGTGCTGCAAAGGGGAACCACATTTCATTAATTTTCCTTTCCCGTGGCGAGAAGAAACCCTTTACAGATGCCTTCTTGCTCGCCTTTCCCCGTCCTCGCTTCCAAAGACCCACCGCTAGCTCAGAGGTGCTCAGAGTTAAATACAGTCCTAAACCCCACGGCCCTTTTTAACGGGGAGCGGAGGCAAATTCAATTCAAAGCAGCGACCAGGAAGCACAGGGTGTTTCTGGGCCTTTTTTCAAGTTTTGAGTTATGAAATAAAACCTCCTCCTTTTTCGGAGCACACCAGTGTAATTGCCTGGCTGCTTTCTGTGTCAAAGTGACCAATACTTTCTGCGCCTCCGGGAATGTAAAACTGAAGAAAGCATCACTCATTTGGACATTCATTATGTGACTCGTTATTGTACATTAAACATTTGTATCCTTAAAATAA
This sequence comes from Sterna hirundo, assembly GCA_009819605.1. Classification (NCBI taxonomy): domain Eukaryota; kingdom Metazoa; phylum Chordata; class Aves; order Charadriiformes; family Laridae; genus Sterna; species Sterna hirundo. The sequence continues at coordinate 127,428,572 of CM020439.1, read as the reverse complement.
TGGCCTCGCTATTACTAGCCACAAGATCCCCACTTCTCGATACAGTTCAAAGATGAGGGCACCGCCGGAGCTCCAGCGGGGTGACTCCCAACACTTAGAGGACCGTACCACAGTGGAAAATATTTCTGGTTTGTTTGCGTTGCAGAAAACATACGCCTTTTCATTTCCAGACAGTATTTCAATATTCATTAAGCAGTAGACTAATGGCGCAATCCGTAATCACTCAAACAAGAACCGATGAGAGCAGCTCAGGGTCCGCCGGAGTCAAGGATGATGTTTCAATGGATAAGTCTTTATCTTGCAATTCTTGCTGCTGGAATTACTCAAAAGCTAACGCCAGGTACCCCGTGCCAGAGGTGGAGGTGCAAGGGGAGAGGAAGGGGCGGCCGGAACAATTTCAAGGTGCCCTTACGTTTCCTCCAAGCTGTCAACACCAACCTCACCTCGGGCCACCGGTGGGCAATGGCAGGACCGTGAGGGATGAAGCCGGGCTGCCCTGGCTGGGTGTGTAGCGGGACGGACACCTAACAGTGCAAGTCACACCGTCCCAGTAAATGGCTCCGTGCCTGGGAGACGCAATCCTGAAGCAACCTCGCACGAGGCCGCAGCTGCCACCAGGCATTTTCAAACCAGTCCAGCCAGTTGTAGCACGGGTTTGCCAAAAGAATTGAATAAAGCTGACCTTTGCGCGGTGGTTTTCAGATGGAAGGAGGGTGTTTTGGTGGGGGGGGATAGGCCAGGGCTTTGGTGTCTTCAAGTACAAGGCGATACAACCCCACCAAGGGAGGGACCATGAAGACTGGTGGTGTTGGAGATGGACCCTTGTGTCCTAGGAGACCTGGGCTGAGCTCAGCACCACGCAGACCCCAGGCATGCAGCTGGTGGCACTGGGTAAGCCTGCCCACCGCTGCTCTGATGAGGGGAAAAAAAAAAAAAAAAAAAAAAAAAAAGGGAAGAAAAGGTGTCCTCTGGACTGGGTCTCCTGCCTGGAGTGAAGGGAATAGAAGGAGCTGGTCTGGCTTTGGTGCAGCACCAGCATCTGCTGAACTTCCTTTCATCCACCCCAGTTCCAGGCCAGACCAGCTGAGGGGGGTCCCTCACCTCCAAATGCTCCTGCCCACCTCCCTCCAGCCTCAGCCCCGTCCCGCCACTTGCAGAACTGCGGCGGGAAGACGTTTCAATGGCAGAATCCAGCGGTTTGACATCATCTGGTCTCCAGTCACCACATTTGTTTCTGCAGGGTCCCCTGCTACTTCCCCAAGGAAAAGAGGAATTAGCCCATGGTGGTTTCATCCCTGACTCACCAGCGAGGGAAACGCTAGTCGTGGTACAAAGCCGCTCGTTGGAGAGCTTGAACATTAGCTCCCTTTCAGCAATAATAAGAGATGATGCTACTGTCCCCAAAGTGATATAGTTTGGTGATTTTTATTAATTCAGCAATGCTTAGGGACCTCCAGTAAACTTCAAACCCCCAAGATAAACCTGCCAGAAACCTTAAGTCTTCCGCCCACTGCACCACTAAAACACAGCCCTTCCCAGAAAGGTGAATTGTCAGGTACGGGGAAGAAAAAAAAAAAAAATGTATTTCTGCCAGGATAATGGAGCAACACATCTTCTCACGATTAATACACCAGCTCAGACCATGCCTCCAGCTCTAGAGGTATGTCTTCAAAAAAAGCACTGCACAATCCTGCACCCTCGTAACACCCCATATATTTCTCTTGCACAGACGAAGGGCCGTGCCCGTGGTGCCAGGGAGCCCGTGGTGCCAGGGAATAGAGAGGCTTTCCAAAAATCTAATGCATAGTCCATGCTAAGCTTTCCCCTCCGGCAAACATGGAAGAAAGACGGCATGATATGACACATATATTGCAGATGCCACACCGTGGGCACAAAGGAGATCCCTGAGAGATAACATGTATTTGCAAAGAGCTACGATCTTAAAGACAATTTGACCTTAAAGAGCGGCAGCAGAGAGGGGCGCACAGGTAGCACTCACCTGCCCAACGGAGAGCAGCTCCCTGGTGGCAACCCAAGGTGGTCACGTAGATGAGCACGTCAAGATGGGGTGCCACCGAAGGCTCAGCACGGCACATGAGTGAGGCTCAATAGGAAGGACCTCGTGGAAGCCTCCATCCTCTGTCAGCCAGGCAAGGACGTCCTCTCTTTTCTCCCAAGTCAACGCAGCTTTGCTCCCCCCCATCCAGAGCACGCTGGGTACCTGCGGTGAGCTGGCACTTCTGAGCCGTGCGCAGTCCCAGAGGTTTTTTGAGCTCAGGGAGAGGTTTTTCGAGCTCAGAGAGAGGTTTTTCTGAGCCAGGCAAACCCCAAGGAAGACCGCAGGCCCTGCCGTCCCGGGTCCAGCCAAAGACACAAAGCCAGCGGAGGTGTGAGCACGAGGGCTGCGGTGGCCAAAGCAGACCCCGGGTGAAGGCTGGCATCACGGCGCTGCCAGCACTGGGACCCCTACGCGCTTGCAGCTCCCGCAGTGCAGGGGACCCTCTCGGACATCCAGCGGCAAGCCCAAAAGCGCATGAGCCTCCCAACGCAGGAGGACAACCTGCTGCTTCTCTTTCCAAGCTCAGCCCCAGCCCTTTGCTCCTGAGCCCGCTCTTAGCCCGTGCCTTTATCAACTACCTCGTTAGACCTCTGTAATCAGGAAAAGCTGGAGAAGTGGGCTGAGTGTCCCCACCTGTGGGCAATCAGTGGAGGGGGTAGCATGGCCACAGCTGAAGGCCATTCCTGTCCCTGGCCCAGCAGGGCAGTCTTGAATGCTTTCTGAGCAGCAGCAGAAGGTTCGCAGGCCAGATTTCTGAATCCTAAAGGATGTAGCCTTGTCTCCTCCATCCTCTCCATCTCTGTCCCTATTTCTTGCTGGTCCTGCCTGTGCTCCCTGGATGGCTCCTGGCCCTGGTCCATCCCCTGGCCATGCCTGGGTCTGTCAGTGGAGACCCAGATTTCCGTGGAAGGTCACCGATAAGCCCTCGTTGCTCACCTCTTAATGGAAGAGATCTGCCCTGACCTCAATTAAGGGAAAGGGGACACTGAGCACGGTTTCGGGAGGGCTTTTCTTCATCCTCCCCTCTCCTGGCTCGTGGGTTTCTCCCTATGCCCATCTGCAGCCTAGATGTGTCCTAGACGTGGCTCTGCCCACCTAGGTCTGACCCTGTGGCACAGCGCCCCATCAGTGAGGTCACATCGAGTGCTGGCATCTCCTTGGGCTCTTCCCCCCGTTGCGGAGCGGCTCCAGTCCCGCTGATGCCCTCCTAATGGAGGTAGTGTGATCCAGTGTCCCTCCTACCCAAGTTTCCCAATTAAAATCATCCAAGGGTTGCTGTGTTTGTGGGTCATGGCTCCCTCTTTTTCCACTGTCAATGCAATCTTCCTTGTCTGCCTGCCCAGAAGAAACTCATGTGTGATATCAGTAAAGCTTTGCAAAGCGTGGACTTGAGTCGAGCGGTGAGGAAGGTGAACCCCTTCGATCCAGAATTTACATTGCGTTCGCCAGAGATTTATTTTGTTAAACCATCAGCCATGGTTTTTCTGATATGCCGTCTGGCCGTCCGTGGGTCGTAGGGATGTAACCTGGTGCGTGTGAGCCAGCGCATGGGAGCGACCGGCGCACGCGAACCGCCGGTGGATTGGGAGCCGTCATCTGCTACGAACATCACCACCTGCCTCTTGCGCAACCGCCGGGTTTCAACAGCGCAAGATTTCAGTGGAAGGTCACCGATAAGCCCTCGTTGCTCACCTCTTAATGGAAGAGATCTGCCCTGACCTCAATTAAGGGAAAGGGGACACTGAGCACGGTTTCGGGAGGGCTTTTCTTCATCCTCCCCTCTCCTGGCTCGTGGGTTTCTCCCTATGCCCATCTGCAAGCCCGCGGACCCGGAGTGTAATTATATGTTCACTAAAGAACCTCTCTTCTTCTAAAAAGGAAAATATACAATGCACATATGGTTTAATCGGTGCTTAAATGGATTCAGGGTCCGGGACACTGAAATTATAGGAGGTATTTATAAGAGGCATTTGCTAAACTAAAACTCCCTGGCCTTTTAGCAACCCTGGAAAGAGAAGGGGAGAGAGTGTGGAACAAAAAAGGCGTGCTGCGGAAAAGTTAGGGTTTTTTTCCGTCGGGCTCATGTGTGCGACAAATTATCCCTTAACGTAAAGCCTGTTGCACTTTTACTGACACAATGTGGGGAAGGAGGGACCAGCTCCCCCCGCTCGGCTCTCCCCCCTCTGGCAGGGGCTGGTTTCCGAGGGGCCGATGGTTAACCGGGGTGGGGGGGCAGAGCTGAAATACCCCAGTAATTAACTCTAGGTTAATCATACTTACTGCGGCTCTGTTGTTCCAAGCTTCTCAGACAAAGGCTAAATTCAAGAAAACTTAAAAAGAAACAGATCTTCGGAGCTGATTTATTGGTAATGCAATTAGGATGAGGGAGAGAATCTAATTACCAAGTAATCTCACTTCTCCCACCCCCCACCCCCCCCCCCAGCTGATTTAAAGAGGAAGCTCTCGGTGTAATAACTACTTTCTGGTTTACTTTACTTCTTAGCACGGCAGTTGTTGAAACAGCTTCAGTGTTTTCTCAGCTGCATTTTTATGTCAATACTAAGAATGGGATGAAATAGTTCGGACATGTCAAAGGAGGGGAAAAAAAGAAGGGGGGGGGGGGGGAAAGAGAAGCGATTAAGGCACTAACGTGAAAAAACACCCCAAAAAAGTATTTCAGAGGAGCTAAAAATGCACCTGAGGCTGCAAGGTGATTGAGGAGAGGCCAGAAGAACAGGTCATGCGTGTGGCTGTCCCTCCGCTTCCCAGAAGCGCACGTAGGAAAGCGCTGATGGAGTGCCAGGACGGTTTGCCCTCGGGTCTATCCCATGCAGATACATAATTACGATGGGAACCGGTGGCACAAAACCTCGCGTTTATCCCGGTTTGGTGGTAGGAGATGTGTAATCTGCCGCAGCCGGGGTAGGGGGAGGCGCGGCCGGGCTTGGCCCTGGGCGGGCGGTAGCCGGGCTGTCAGCCCCGCGTCGGCAGAGCGGGAGCCGCGGTGATTAACGCGCATTAAATCGTAATAGTAGCGGTGAATGCAAAGCACCTCTGGGGCGCCAGCGGCTGCTCAGCTGCAGGCCCTCGCGGCCACCCCGGGGCTCCCGCGGCAAGGACCTCCACCAGCGCCATGGCGCGTCCATGCGTTGGAAGACCTCTCGCCGTTCGGAGCGGTACGGCGCGCGCGTCTTTAATTACCACTTATTGTTTATCTCGCCACGAGCCTTGGAGCTCCTGGCCTTCGAAGACTTCGCTGTGCCTTACAAAGACCCGTGGCAGCTTCAGCGCTCTCGTTGTGTTCTGTTTATTATTCCAAGTATGGCAATGCCGATGCAAGCGTGAGTTGATCCCCATCACTAACGCGCCCCACGAGGAGGTGGGGAGCGGTTTTGGGGGGGTGCCGGGGCGAAGGGGAGGAAAGATGCTGAGCCGAGGTGCAGGGCGGGATGCGGGGAGTTGCTACATGTGCATCTCCGGCAGCCCGAGCCCTTCCTCGCTCATCTGCCGGGCGAAGGCGGAGCGGGGGAGCCTGACACTGCAGGGAAAGGCTTGTTTGCAGGGAAACAAAAAGGTGAAAGGAGAAAAAAAAAAAAAAATAATAAAACCACGCAAGAAGACACCTTAAAAGCATTCCCACAGCCCTTTGCCAATCCACCTAAATCCTGACCTGGAAGAAAACACCCCACCTCGTCCCAGGCTGGGGTGAGTCATGCCGAAACCTGCCGAGCGGCGCGGGGAGAAGGGCCCCAGCCACGGGGCTCCCGGCGGGGGGGGAAGCGGCACGTCCCGGCCGCGGCCATCGGCAAAGATCGTCCCCTTCCCGCCTGCACCTCCCTGTCTGGCGAGGATTCGCCTCTACCTTCTCGCTGCAGTGCAAAAAAAAAAAAAAAACAAAATTAAAATTAAAAAAAAAAAAGAAGAAAAGAAAAGAAAAACAGTCCTGGAGCACCAGGGAACAGAGGAATCCCACTGCTCTTTCTCACTCCTTATTAAGTCCACCCCAGTGCGACTCAAGGGGGAAGTCGGTCTCTAACGAAGAGGAATACGAGCCCTCATGAAAGCACAGCGGCGGTGGCCCGGCTCTGCGCCCAGCAGCTCCGCCGCTCCTGCCCTGCCGCCGGGGATTATCCGTGGGGGAGAAACCAAGCCTTGCGTCGCCTTCGTGGCCAGGAGGTGTCAAGGGGAGTGGGGGTAGAAGCACCTCTGGAAAAACATCTGGCCCCAAGCAGGACCCCCCCCCGCCACGCTCTTCCAAAAAGACGTGTGCCCAGAAACACCCTCGCTGCGGCCGGACGTGCCTGGGAGCCCTCGCCCACCCATCCACCCGCTGCCGTCGGCACGCGGCCGGGCACAAGCCAGCAAATCGATGATTCACTGTTTCTCAACTTATTATCCCCAAACGCTTCAGGCACGCATAGGGAGCATGCTCCAGCTTCATCCACCCCCAAGGAGCTGCTGTCAAGCGGGACCAGGACCCATCTTCGGAGTGATGGCGGACCTGAAATTGGGCATCACCCCGTCCTGGAGCAAAGTGTCCCCACAGTCCTTCCAGAGCATCCCCGTGAGGGACCAGCCCAGCTCCTGGCTTCGCTGGTGCTGACCCTGGGGCCTTTCTGGGCTTTGGTGGTGCAAACATCAGGGTGCAGGGGGGTGCGAGAGACACAAATACCTCACCTGCCCCCCGAAGCTGAAGACTTTCTGGGGTCAAAGACGGAGGGTGAATTTAGGGCGTCAGGATCCCGACTGCTGCAACCCCAGCACAAAGGGAGGCTGGGTTTGGGGGATTTTCTTACTATATTTTTTTTTTTTTAAAGCAAGGTACTGTGTTTTATTAAACACTATTCCACACTGGAGCCACGCGTTTAATCTCCCAGGGAGCTGTTACAATCACTTCCATAACTCGCTCGCCGTCGGGGGTTTTGCTTCCCGACGCGTCGCCCCTTATCGCGGCCCGGCTGCCGGAGAGAGCCAGTCTGGGGTGGGATGCACAAATACGGTTTTTACTTTCTACACCGTAATTGCGAACCGCGAGGAGGAACATCCTTCCTCATTTCGCGGCTAAAAAGCTACGAAACCACAACCGCCTTCCCGGCGGCGATAGCGGCCGGCCGCTGCGGAGCGGGAGCCGGAGGATTTCCCCTGCGCAGATGTTTGCCCCTGCCGCGGTTTCGCAGAGAGAAGCTGGGGCACCCGATAAAGCGTCCGGGTTGGAAGGATTTACGAGGCTCCTATTCCTAAATCGAGGGGAGGGGGAGGTTTAGGGGGCGCACGGCGAGCCGGGAAACGGCATGGGAAAACGTCCGTATGCCCGGCCGGGAGATACCGCCGGGGTTTGGCCACGGGCTTTACGTCGTCCTGATACCGACCCCTCCACCTTCCCCCAGAGTTCACTCTGTAAACGCCGAGCGAAATTCCCCGTCTGTCGATTTTCGGCCACACGTGTACCTGCGATGCCCCAGGTGGGGGGATCAGGACGGGCAGGGAGGAAAAAAAGGAAAAAAAAAAAAAAAAAAACACAAAACAACCCATAAACCACCTCTTTTTATAGATATCCACGGGAGGATTACTGCGGCATGGCACTGCTCTGTCAGAGAAGGTTGTTTAGTTTGGGTGCTGTTGTTTTTCTTAAATAGGCGTTTAATACAACGTGCAACAAGCGATGAGCCCCCTCCCGGATCAGCTGAGCGACAGCCCCATAAATACTTCCAGCCTAACTAACCCATGGCCCCGTCCAGCTGCCTAGCCGGGCCGCTAACCCTGTTACATCCTAAATTTATGATTCCTAAACAAGATAAAAGACGGATATATTGGATTTATTTTCTTTTTTTTTTTTTAAAAAAAAAAAAAAACCAACACAAAAAACAACTCCAAGGAAGGAGTGTGTATTTCTGAGGGTTCGGCCAGCCCAGCGCCTGACAGCAGGCACTACCTGCCGCTATTTTACGGTCTTTGCTGGCCACGTGCATCCCTGCAGCTTTAAAAAGGAGCAATATTCCTTGTAAACAGTGGTTTGGAAACAAGTGAGTATTCGTTTGCCGGAAAGGGGATAGGGAGGCAGCCTCGGGATGAGGAACAGGTTTCAGTGCACGGCTCAGACACGGTCCGAGCTCGGCCGCCGGGGTCCAGCTGGAGACCGGGGATTTCCTCAACCGATTAACCCGACCTCGGGAAAACCCCGTTATTCCGTGCCCCGAGCCCAGGGCAGCGTCTGCGGTGCGGGAGCGGAGCCCGACCCCCGAACTGGGGCTGCAGGGCTGGGTCTGGAGCCGGCAGCCCCCGTCCCATCCCGGTTCCCATCTCCAAAATGGGAGAGATGCTCCGCAACTCCGCAAAAAATAAACAGAATTATCTAATCCCCGGGTTTCGAATGAACATATTTACCTGGTCTCTCTGTTTCACTCAACCCTTGACCTCTGGGCTGTATGATGCCTGCCTGGAAAGCAGTCTTTCAGGGTAGGGGGTTATTTTCTAGGTTTGAAAAGGTAATTCCAGCCTCCCGACGGCTCCGGGACGCCGGCGGCCGAGCCAGGCCTTTTGTCTTTAAGGATGCCAATTCAAGGTAGCGCATTTTCTTTGCTTTTTTTGAACAAGTCTCGACCTTTCAACCCCGAATCTGGATGGAGAGCGGACCAAGCACTGGGAAGCTCTCTCCCTTTTATCCCAGCTGCCCCCACCTTGTGTGCCAAGCCCTTCTTCTGGCTCGGGACTTCAACCTCCGGCGTCTAACAAACGGCAAAGGCACGGGCAGCGATTGCACTGTCTTCCGACTTCAAGCATTAAAAAAAAAAAAAAAGAATAGAATAATTCAAAAAGGCTCCAGGAAACAAGGAATGGCCAGAAAAAACAAACTCGGCAGATATGATGAAGCTTCAAATCACTCCCGGCGTGAGTAAGAGCCTCACTCAAAGCACCCGAAAGCCCCGTGGTCCCGTTGCCAGACTCTATGTTTTCTATAACCTAGAACCAATAACGCTGTCGGCAGCGTCGCGACAGCCCAGCTGCCTCCCAGAAGGGGATGGAACGCCCAGGGCGGGGAAGGGGTTGCCCAGAAAACCGCAAAAAACGGAGATGGGGTCTCAACCGAGCGCATCCCCTTGACCCGCAGGGCACCAGCGGCAGCGCCCAGCTGCGGCCAGGGACGCACGGGGACCCAGCCCGCCGCTCCGGAGATGGAACGCGCGCTTCAAGCAAATCCCAGGGCAGGCTCAGACTCCCCCCCCCGCCCTGCTTTTACACCTTCGGAAACCCACCGCAACGCTGCTGGCTTTAGCCATGGTCTCCCCATCCAAACGCGGTGTGAACGCGTGCTCTCCTGCCCGCGACAAGCACCAGCTCCTTCTTCTGACACCCAAACCACCGCTCGGCATCCTCAGCTCTGCCTTCGAGCACCTTCTCCGTGGCCTGACTTACTTTCTTCTCCCTTTTTTTTTTTTTTTTAAGTACACAGCATGAAAAACCACACACAGGCCAACTTCAGAGATATTCCCACTAGAAAAATTAAATACTCATAATGCTTTTTTAAAGTGAATTGGGCCCCTTAATTTGCATCTTATAATAAGGATGTTATCGTACTGGTTTATGGCTCAGCTCTTTAGTTTCTATCTCTCAGGGGCTAGATTTCCCCTCATGAGTTCAATAGATGTCTGTGAACTAATGTAATTTTTTAAAAGGCTTTTCTTCCGTATTAACATTACAACCTTTATGAGTTAAAGGTTTTTAACTTGCCGGAGCGCGGGGCGCGTTGGCGCTGGAGAGCCCGGCGTGGGCCGCGGAGGACGCTGCAGCCCCGGGGTTAATCCCGGACCACGGGTGGGAACGGTCCTCACCTCCTCGCACCGAGCCCAGCTCTCCCGCGCTCTCCGTCTCCCTTACATTCAGCTTAATTATAAAACATTGTCACTCGAATATTAAAATAATGTTTAATACACAGAAGGGAATAAGACGGTCCGGAAAAATGCATAATTTCCCCGTGCCTGCCCTGCTCGTTGCATGCAATGAGCTCGTCTTTTCCCCGCTTCCTCCTGACTGCCTCTTACAGCGATGCCGGGAATACTCTTCCAAAAAGCCTTTAAAAGCCAGGGAGGCTTTCCCCACCTCCCCCCTTTCCAGGGGTGCCCATCCTCTGATCCCCTCGGCTGGCAGAGCGGGGCTGGGGTGGGATTTGCCCTTCCGTCCCCTTCCAGCCCCGCATCCACACTGCGGCGGCGCCGCCGCCGGGGTCTCCGGGAGAGGAAAACAGCAGCGACTTGACTAAATCCCAGAGGACGTTTTTAAACTTGCCCGAATTAGGGCCCGGGGGCGGATGCTCGGCGTTTCAAAACAGCCGGTCTCCGAGGTGCTCAAACACGCTGCGGGTAGGAGAGATGTCGAAAATGCCAGCCCCTGCTTTAATATACCCTGGGATCATTCATCACCTCCACACCTTATTTTATATTGCCAGGCTCTACTTTAAATAAGCTTTTTTTTTTCCCCTCCCCTTTAATCACTACAGCTGCAGAAAGTGCTATCTCTTCAGCAGGGGAGAGAGGGAAGGGGGTGGGTGGTGGGAGTTAAAAGGGGATTTCGGGCAGCAAAAAGCCAACGGGAGCAGCCAGGTGCAAAGCAGCTCCCGAAGGGATGTTGCTCCCCGATGACTCCGAACGGAAAAGCCAAACCCCAGGGGAGCGAGCCAGGGAAGACATCTGTTGGGAGGAAAATATAAAAAAATAAAAATAAAAATAAAAAAAAGCTTTATCCATACTGGAATTAGGGGTGCAGAGGTGTTTGGGAAACGCGGGGCAGGCAGAGCCCACACCACCCGCCAATGGCGGTTTTTCGGGAGGTGAGCCGTGGAACAAGGGCTGCCAGGGGCCAACCTCGGCCCGCGGGACCGAAGCGTCACGGCCATGGGCACGGCTCGCTGGCGGAGGGCTGTAAGAGGAGGTCAGGGAAAGGACAGACACTCCCGTAAAGAAAAAAAAAAAGAAAAAAAAAAAGATTGATTTAGGGCTCCATCCTCTACTCCCTCCCTGCCCGGCGCGTCCCGGGTTTGCAAGGGCACAGCTATTTAAAGAGTCTGACCTGGCGTCCCCGTCGGCACTACGAGCTCCGCTACAGATACTCAAGAAGCACGTTCACAGCCCCGTTTTGGGCTGCCTGCAGGTGTGCCTCACGGGAAGCCCCTGGCCACCAACACCGTCACCCAGCACCTGCAACAGATGGGGTGCAGACCCCGGGAAACCCGAGGGAAAGGCTTCGGCAGCCTGCGGATGCTCTGCCCGTGCGCTCGCCACCCGGAGCAGCTCCGCTCACAACTGGGGAAGCATTACAGGTTTAGCGGGAGCGGGTGCAGGTGGTACAGCTCTGGGCTGCGGGCTCTTTGATGCGTGGGCCTGGACAAGCTCCGGGGATCTTCTGCCAGCCCATAGGGACAACCCGGTGAAGGGCCACCACTCGCCGAGGGAACCCTGTCGCTGGGGTCAGCCCCTCGTCAGCTCCATGGGGCTGGGCAGGGGTCTCGCCGCTCCACCTGGACCTTCTCATTGATGAGAAACTCATCTTTGCCCGGGCATTTGAGGAGGTTAAGTTTAGCAACAGCCGTGCTGGGGGGAAGAGGGAAGGTCCGGAGGTATTGCCTTTTTCATTCCATTTCAATTTTAAGATGTAAAATGTGAAAATAACTTGAAAGGCAGTAGCCTTGTTTTATTAATAGCAAGTATTTATTAGCCTCCTTGATTTACAGTATGTTTCTGAAAGCCATCAGTCCATCACATTCTTCAGCACGGGGGCTGAGTCGCTTTTCTTGGTCAACACAATACGGAATATAGATCTGAATATTAGAAGCCAAATACAACCTTCATTTTGCATGCACATATCCCACCGACAGGAGGCCCGTAAATGAATCCTGTGTAGCCCTTAGACACATGCATCGGGGGAGAGGTGGGAGCTTCTGTACATTGCCACTGGAAACCCGGAGGGTCACGGAAAAGGCCAGGGAAGGGCCGTCGGGGCTAGAGCAACCTCGGAAAGCATCACGGCGCGCGCACCCCAGCCACCAAAAAAAGTGGAGATCCACCTCCCGGTCTCGCTTCTGGGTTTTGACATGAAAATCTGCCTGTCCGTCCGTCCGTCCTTCCACCCACGTCACTGCAGCATTCAACGCTCGCACGGCACAGACACCTCCACCTACCCGCTATCACCCTTATTTCCAGATTTCTCCTTTTTTTTTTTTGTTTTTTTTTGTTTTTTTTTCCCACCCTGGCCGCGGGGTTTGGCCTGTCCGTCTGTCCGTCCGCCCCAGCTCTGCCCATCCCCACGGCAGGCCAGCTCCTGCCCGCCCGAGCTGCCCCGGGGATCACGGCGCCCTCCTTAACGGGAGGCCAGACGAAATTAAATTGGGGCCCACTGGGTTCTGCCATCTGAACTTCATCACCGCTAAAGACGCAATAAAAGTAACAGCAACAACGAGCAAGCCCCTACCAGATGTGTAACTCTATCCAGTGAGATTAAGGAGTCAGGGCCATATCTGGGGGTTGTGGGGGGGGCGATGTTGTGTTCCCTCCTTCCCAACTCCATCTTTCCTCAGGAATAATTGATCCTTTGGACCCCTGCAGAAGATGAATGTTCAGAGGGTGATTTCTGGGAGGGGTGGTGGTGGGGGGCCGTGGAGGTTCAGGGGGTGTTGGGATGGAGGGGCGACAAAGTTTTATCAACTTGAAGCAGATACAACATACAACTGACCGGCGATGCCTAATCACGCCTGAAATGGGAAAACTGGGGCGGGGGGGAGCAGGGAATAAAAAAAAGCGGCGAATGAGGCACCATTCTCATTCGGGCTTGGTGGGGAGGGGGGTTGTTCAGCTCGCTCCTTGGTGATAATTTACAGTGGGATGACATGGAATGTCACCCCAGCGCAGGGAGCCCTGGAAAGGCAGCTACAATTCGCAGGTCCTCCGCCTCCCCACCACCAAATCCGCGGGTAAAGGCTCACCCCGGGGTTTCACCGGCATCCGGGCAGCTCGGACACGCACAGCCATGGACCGAGCGCGACGCAAAACAAAAGCGTCAATGGCAAAACAGCCCACGTTGCCCCCAGCCACGTCGCTGCCCACAAGCCCAACGCTGCCACTGGTCCCCGGCGGGGGGGGGGAGCTCAGCGGGACCCGACACGAAGCTGGGGCTGAGGCAAAATGCTGGAAATCCCATTCATGGGGTTTTTAGGTCTGTTTTCAGGTCCCTTCCGGAGAGACGGTGCTCGACAAGCGACCTCCAACGCGCTCATTTCACTCCTCTCTTCTCACCTTGGAAAAGCCCCACGGCCCGAATCCATCGCGAACCCAACGCGTACAATGTTTTGAAAGCAAAATTTAAGTCAAACTTCACAAAAGGCTTGACCTTTGCTGCATTGTAATGTAGTGAAAGTGCGCTTAGAAATAAAACACAGCACAGCCAAATTGCCTTCAAGTTTAAAAGCAGCTTTTTAGACCCCCCCCCAAAAAAAATCAAAGCTAAACTAGCTAATTCCCAGATATCTTGCCCCCGGACTAGGAAAAAAGAGCTTTTCTTTTGCGTATTAAAAACTCCAAAACTTTAGAGCTTTGGTTTTTTGATAAAGACAAAGCGTATTCGTTTTGTCGCTCTGATGTGCGGACTGACACACTGGGAATACGCTGAAATGCAAAATCCCTAGGAAAATCGCCCCTCTTTGCACCGAAAACAGAGCAACCTCCAGCTTTGAGGCTGACGGTTTTCCAGCTCTCCCCCCGCAGGAAACCCTTGCCTCCTGTTAATTGGCAGAAACTCATTAATAAGCCGCTGGAACGCCGTGGCTGGTGATCCTCTGCGCGCCCAGCTACGCGGGAAGGGCTTTGCGGCAGCCAAGTCCCGGCCAGACAAAAAGGGGGTCCTAACGATACCCCTAATTAACGCACGCAGCAGCCCAAGTTCGGGTGAGGTGGTGGGAACCCTTGTGGCTCCTCCAAAAACGGGTGCTGGGGCTGCCCTCTTGCTTTCTAAGAGCCCCACGGAGCCCGGGAGCGGGATCAGCCCCGCGGCTGGGGAGAAGAGCCCCAACGCTCACGAGAGGCTCCCCGCAGCCTCATCACGTCCACGGGCAGCTTTAAGGCAACGCATAAATTCTGCGGATGTTTTAAAGTCCTAAGAGTTGGGCGGGTTTTACACCTGTCTTAAAAAAAAAAAAAAAATGCACATTTTAAGGACTATTTCACTTTACCTTCAACACTCGAGGAAAGGGCAGGTATAACTTTCCCCCCACTGCGCTCGGCAGAGCACATCGAGCCGTGGCTGCTGTGCGTTATTTTCTGCTTTCCCTGGGAGAAACACCTGCCTGGTGCTCCCTGCCGGAGGGGGGACGGGCCACGGCCAGAGAAAGCAAAGGACATCGCGCTCGTTTCACCCGGCAGAGCGACAAAAGCATGACCAGACGCCACCCGCGCGCCGAGCTCTGCCTGTGCTCAGGCAAAGTAAGGGCCGAGACGCCCCCAGAACCAGCCACCACACCGAAAACCCTTTGGAAAGCACACCCCCCCCACGAAGTTGCCCTTTATCACAAGCATTGCCGGCCCGCTGTAGGCAGGCACCAGGTGCTCCCTGGTCCGCCGCTTGGAGGAGAGGGCAGAGCAACCCCCTCTGCAATTAACAACTCCGTTAGCCCCATCTGATGCAGCTGCAGGGATACCCCAGGGCTAATGGGAGCCGCCGGCTCCTTACCCCGCGGCGTGCTTCCCATCAATAGGATGCTTAATGCAACAGGATTCACCCTTCCGAGGCTCAAAAAAAACCCCTTATAAAGCAGACGCGGAGGTTGGGATGGGAAGGACCTTTTAAAAACAGGGGGAGAACCTTTTAAAAGCGTCTCCGAACGATAAAAAAAAAGCTTAGGGTGCGTGCAGGCTTTGGGGTAATTGGACCGCAAACACCAAATCGCCTTAAAAGAAGCAGCAGTACCTCCCCCAGGGCCGAGCCATGGCTGTGCCCCCCGGTTTGGCCCGACAGCCGCGTGCGGAGGCGTTTCTGCCGCCCGGCCCGGCCCCTTGCTGAGATTTAAGGTACAAAAGTGTCCGTGCTTGTGCTATGCCCCGGCCGACGCCAGAACCGCAGCCTGGGGTTTTAAAAAAAAAAACAAACAAAACAAAAAGAGCAACCGCCACCCATCGAAAAGGCAACATCGATTCCCCTCCGGCTGTTTTGCCGGGAGGGGGTCGGCCCGGCCGGGGGCCTCGCTGGGGTTTATCGGAAAGGAGTTTATCAGAAAGGAGCTGAGTGAAGCCAGCCGTGAGAAGGCAGCTGAGACACGAAGCGAATGCGTCGGTTGGCCCCTGCCCCGGCGGCTCGGCTCCGTCCCGCTGCGACCGGCAGCGGGTGTCCTGGCAGCCCGACACGGCCGGCCAGCGGCTCTGCTCCCTACCCGGCTGGTTTCTGTCACCAAATAAGGGCCATTCCCGCCCGCCGGCAGAGGCATGAGCAGCTACAGCCCATAAATCCCATGGGAGACAGCACGCAAGCACGCACTTAACCCATCTTCTGTTCCGCAAAGCGCTTGGGCCCCCAACCAGCAAACTCCCGGGGCGGGAGCTCAGCTCTGGCAAGGGGGAAAGCTGTGCGAGGGCTGGATCCGCGGCGGGAGACACCGGGATAGCCAGCCTGGCAGCATTCCCCCCGGTACGCCGGCTCGGGGCAAGGCTCTGCATCCCCTGCTACTGACAGCATCTCCATAGCAAGAGCACGGCTCCTCCCGACACCCGCTTCTCCTTGGGCAGACACTAAGGAACGTTACGGATCCCACCAGCCCCAAAAGCACAAGGTTTAACAGCAGGAATGCAATCCGACAGCCAGCGTTCATCAAGAGGAGGCGGGCGACGGAGGAGAGAGGCCCCGCTCCAGCATCACCGAAGGCCAACGGGGGTTCGCCACGACTCGGGGTGCGGCGGCCGAAAGCCTGGTCTAGCCCTGCAGGGAACATCTGCCCAGCGGGGCCCTGCAGCCCCTCGCCCGGGCACCAGCCCCAGCTTCCTCTCCATCAACTCGGCACTTGGTTTTCCGCAGCCGATAACCGTCACACCAAAGCCATACCAGCCGCCTGGCCCTCGTTAGCATTAAAAATTAAAGACAGAGCAAACAAAACCTAAAGCTCCAACATTTATTATGGCAATTTCCCACCCACCCGCAGACCTACACTGTGTTTTGTTTTATTTTTAATTCGTCACATCAAGATGCGCCTTCCGAGCAATGGCACGTCGGGGAGATAACCAACAGGCCGGGTTGTCCACGAGAGCAAGACAAGTCTTTTCCGTGGGGTAAAGGAGCCGGTCGAAGCCATCGATAAGCCCTTGACCTTGGTGGGTGGGTTTGGTTTTTTTGTTTGTTTTTAGAAAATAAAAAAAGAAAGGAAAAAAAAAAAAAAAAACAAACACCCAACCCAACCCCAACCCCGAAGAAATGTTGTACTCTATTACAAAATATAAATACGATAGTCTTGCAGGCAGGAGGAGCCCGGGGAGCGCTGCCTTCGGCGGGTGACTTCTCAGGCTCTCCCGGGGACGCGGCGAGCCAGCAGGACAGAGGGCCACCTCCGGACGCCGAGATGCTGCCGGCCGCTCGCCCCAGCTTCACCTCCTCTCAGAATTTAAGTGCTCTTGAACTTCCATCCGAAAACTGCCAGACGTCCGGGGCTCCCTGGGCGCTGCGCCAGCTGGTGGGGTACGCCGAACCTACAGAGAGCATGGGGACAGAGGAGAGAACAGGTGTGACACGGCCCACGGTGCGAGTTATTCTCTTTTTTTTTTTTTTTTTTGGTCTTTTTTCTTTTTTTTTTCCCCCCCCTTTAACAACTAGGACACCCAACTGTCGCAAAGGGATACAGCAGGATGGAGCCCTTCCTCCTCCTCTCAGGACACACGTTTGTGCCTGGCATCGCTCGGCACTGCGCAGGAACCACAGGCATCATTTAGGAGGAGAAACCTCCGGGCTTTCCTGAGAACCCCGCGCTGTGCCGGGAGCTCTATCTGGGCAAGGACCGAGGCAGCCTGCCTGAACATTTCCTTCTATTCTTTCCCAAAACCTCGGGGGGCTTCCCCCGGCACCCACGGTGCCTCCAGGTGCCGAAGACCCCCTGAAAGCCATGGGTACTCTTAACACGCCACGCGGCGGGCGGTTCACGGAGGGCTTTCCCCAGCTCGGGAGACGTTGGATCTCGCACTGCAAAGCTGGAGCTGCGAAGCCAAGCGCCCAGGGGACTCGCCATCGATGCCGGCGGCGGGACGGGGCTGCGGGACAGCAAGCATCCCCGCCTCCGGTCACACGGAGACGGAGAGGGGCTGCGAGCCCCTGCTCCAGGCCGACCCCCAAGAACAGCAAGCCACGGGCTACGCCGCACGGCGAGGCCAGCGCATCCTCAGCACCCCCCTAAAATCCACATCCCAACCGGGGCGCCGCTTTCTATGGAAACGGCTTCATTGATGCTCCAGAGAGTGGATGAAAGGCTACCCGCGAGCTGCCGTCAAGACTAAAAAAGCCAGATCTAGGTCAGATCTTCAGCGGGTGTAAACTGGGGCGGCTCCTCCGAAGTCAAGAGCACATTCCCGGTCCCCCCCCCCCCCGCCTCCAAGGGAGGGCTCGTTGCCACTGCTGTCTGAGCCCGACGCGTTTCAGGCTGACGGTAAAGCAGGCCGAGACTTTCGAGGGAGCCAAGAGCGCCGCAGCCATCCAGCCCGGCCATGAGCCGTACCAGCACGACACCGCCGCGAACCGTATGTCCCGCCAAGGGGCACGGAACCAGGGCGGGGGGGGTTTCCCCTCGGTGAGGAGGGGACCCCGCACCTGGATGCCCTTTGAAACCAGCAGCCGAACACCTGGGCTCGGGGAGCGGCGGCTCGCCGGCAACTCCAGCAAAGAGCCCGGCTGGGCAACCTCACTCCCCCAGTTAATAGTCCAATTTGCCGCACACCCCCTGAAAAGGGTTTTCAACCTTTATAGGAGTAAAAAAAAAGAAAAAAAACAAACGAAAAACCAGAGGGAGGGAGCTAAAAGAGCAGTTGGTATCTCTTCTCTGTTTTTGTACAAACTCTGCACTTAGATAAACCCCAAAACTATCTCATCAGATACGCCAAAGCCTCCTGAATGTCAAGCAAAGACATGGTATCACTTATTCCCGTATTTATCTCGGCTCTTGGAAACATAGTAAATACGAAACATCTGTAGTCTAAATTCTGGATACTGTTTCAGTGCCTTCGCTGCATTAATCATTCAATTTGGAGGAGATTAAATACTAACGGCAAAGGGGTCCGTGCCATAAAAACGCATTCCTCCTCGAAAGTCGATGGGGTTTGAGGTTTTAACAATAGAGACCCTGTTACCCAAGTATCACCCTTGTTCATAGAGACGTCTTTTTGCCCGGAAACAGGAGTTTTTGGGGAGCGCAGCCCACGCGTGCACGGGATGCCAGAGCAGCTCCAGAGCACCCGGTGGGCCCTCGGACATCCGTGCCCCAACCAACAGACGTGGCCTCGGCTTCCGTCGTGCCATTAACTCACGGCCACCGGCAGGACAACGCGACGTTAAGCCAATTCCCCCCTTGGCGTTGAGGCGGCAGCGCGTTGCCGTTCGCCAACAACGTCTCCTGCCGCAGGAGCTGCTCCTCCTGGAGCTCCCCCAAAGGCACCGTGTGCAGGGCGCTACCGGCGCCCTAATTTCGCCCTCCCAAACCTATAAATTAAATACACCGCTGCGCAATTTTTAAAAAAAAATAAAATAAAATAAAAAATAATCGTATGCTTTCCACCTGTTAATCGTGCAGGAGCACGTGGAGCCCAGATCTGCCTAGAGAGATGCCTGTACGTAGGTCTGTAGACAGGTGCCTGTATTTATATGCCTGGATTTATTCTTACTTCGTGTGTAAAATACAGCATAGAGAAAGGCAGCGGAACGACGACCGCCGTAAGGCAGGCACGGGGTACAGCGCCCGCTCCGAAAGACAGCCCGACGCCGGGCAGACCAGCCAACGCGAGTTCCTCCAGCCAACGTCTCGACCGCGGTGCCACCAGCCAGCAATTTCGGCGAGAGGGAAAGAAGAGACCGGACCCTGCGTGGACACTTCGTGGCGCGGGACGGAAAAGCCGCGGTGTTGAAAGGCAGCCGCCAAGCTCCCCGCGCGTCCCCGCGTACGCCGGCGCTCCCGGGGACGGTCACCGCGTCCATCCCCTTCGCCCCGAGCCCACCACGCCGGGGACGGACCCTGCCAGGGGGCCGCTTCGGCATCGCCCGCACCCGCAGGGCTCCAGCACCGCATCCACCTCGGCGACAGCCCAGGGGGACCAGTTCCAGCCCGGCGAAGGGGAGCCCGGTTTGGGGGGTGCTTTTCCAACCCCCCCCCCAACACACACACACACTCGTCCCGCTAGCCCGGACAATGCAACCTTCACTCCTCCTGTCCCGGGATTAAAACAGAGCCGCTTTTCTTTTTTTTTCTTGTTTCTCAGAAAAGGAATAATTATTTTTTTTTTTTCTTTAGATACATATTTCTGTACATTTTTTTCAAATCCCAGACTTCCCCTTCAGAAGGCGCTGGGCAAAATAAAGGCAACAAACGATGCCATCACGAGAAGACGACAGAACAACTGGAAGGTTTTACAGAAATCAAAAAAAAAAAAGGAAAAGAAAAAAAAAAAAGTATTAAATCCATTACACTAGGAACAGCAAGAGACAGTATCACAGCGGTACGTGCTTTAATAAAGTAAAGAGATGCTGCAACATGCAGTATTTGTCAAACTGACAACATATACGGACCCCTAAAGGGGGGGGGGGGCGGACAGGGACCTCAACTGGAGCCCGGATTTTAAAGACGATGCACATAAAACGCTTCGTAAACCTGCGATTCCCACCAAATAAATAACCAAAAGAAAAAAAGAAGAAAAAAATCAAAAAAGCCCAGGGGAGAAGGGAAGGGGAGCTCCCAGCTTTCGGGCATCGGTCACCCCGGAGCCGCGGCGCGTACCCCACCCCGAGAGAAATCAGCTCCTGATTTCACCCCGCGCCCCCAAAACCAGCCGGGGATGGATGGGGGAGTCTCGGGGGGGGGGACACACACACACACTGTAGAGCTCTCTCTATTTTTCCGCTCACCTCTTCTGCCAAAGCTTTGCCAAACCGGGAAGCGAGGCCGCTAAGCAAAAGCCAGAGATGCCGCCGGTTATCGGGGGGGGGGGGGGGGAGGAATGTCACAGCTTAGTCCTCGACTAAAGGAAGGGGAAAAAAAACAACCCCAAAAACCCAAAACTACAGGTCCAGACTGCGAACGCTTTCCACTGGCCACAAAGCTAACTCGTTAGCCCAAAAAGCCTCTTCCTCGGCTTATTTAAGGAGAAGCCGGGCGGCGGGCGCTCCCCGCCCCAAAACGCCCCTACGGACAGCCTGCTGCTGGGAACCATCTACAGCGTGTGTCAAATGAGGACACGAGAAGCTGACACTGTGTACTTTAAGGTTTTTTTTTTATTTTTTCAATAAAGGGACAAAATGGGTGTATGAACAGGATAATGCAGACAACTGCCAAAAAAACACAGACAGTGGTTTTTCCAATAGAACTTAACAAAGACCAGAAACAAATACAATAAAAAGCCAGGTTGTAATGACCTTTGGTCATCCAAATAATAATAAAAAAAAAAAAAAAAAAAATTAAAAAAAAATATCCCCCCCCCAAAAAAAAAAACACCCCAAAGAAAAATAAAAGATCAAATTAAGTGCCTCTGTTTTGAACAGAGCACGTAAGCAATAATAAATAGTGACT
>CM020439.1:127357732-127405232 GCA_009819605.1 Sterna hirundo | reverse complement strand
CTTTCCTCTTCGTTCTTAGGTAGCCGGCGTCGTTAAGAGACACGAGACGGACTCGCCGCTCGGTGGGAGATGCCCGCCACCGCCGTGGAGACGAGCTACGCGTGGAGGACGAGCAGAGAGGAGCCATCGGCATCGGCCGCGACAGATCCAAGGCACTCAGATTATCTGTGGGTGGGTGTGCGTGTGTGTGTGTTTGTGGTTTAAACCCAATGCTAATCGAAATCTACCTCTGTCTGACTGGTGGCGGTCGGTTACTTTCCAATTAAAGGCCTTTTTGATTTTTTTCTAACGGGTACTCTTTCTCCAATTGGTGGGTTTATTCTTTTAAGACAGCAATCTGGCTAACGCAACGCTTCTTCGGTGCTATCGGTCCTGTCCGTAGAGGGTTACCCAAAGCGTGTTTTCCTTCGCACGTCACAAAACAAAACTGTACATGATATGTATTACAGGATGTATGCAGCATGGTCGGTTTTGTTTGCTCTCGGGTTTGGTTTTGTTTTGCTTTTCTCTTTTTTTTTTTTTTCTCTCCTCTTTTTTTCGTCTTTTTTTTTTTTTTTTTTCTCCTTTTTTTTTCCCGAACGGAACTGGAAACAGCGACGTGTTTGCTCAGCAACTAATCAGGGACAATTTAAAAACAGCCATAACATACCATACATGCTGTCCAATCCAAAAATTAAAAATAAAGAAAAGAAAAAAAAAAAAGAAACCAAACCAAAACCAACCAAAAAAACCCCCCCAAAAAAAAAAAAAAAAAAAAAAAAAAAACCAACATACACAACATGTAAATTATTGCACAAGAGAAAGGCTCAAAGTTTGCGTAAAATGCAATAGTATTGCCCCGATACAGATCATGCATTCAAACGGTGAGAACAAAAAAAAGAAAATAAACAGGGTGTGCTGGTGACAAGCACTTTCCGAATATCCTTAGCTTCCATGATTTCCATCACAAGGGACTAGAAAAACTCTACGGGGATGCGGGCTCGGGGAAGGGGAACGGGGTGGATGGAGGCCTGGGGAGAGGGGCCGGGGGCCGGGACACGGGGACGGGCGTAACGAATATACCTCTATTCAGTTTTTATCTCGTTATTCAAGACTCGATCACTGTGCCATTTTTTCATGTGTTTCTCCAGGGTACTGTACACGCTAAAAGGCATCTTACAAATCTCGCATTTGTAAACGTCCTTTCCCACCTGCCCGTGTGTTTTCATGTGCCGGGTGAGCTTGCTACTCTGGGCGCAGGCGTAGTTGCAAAGCTCACACTTATACGGCCTCTCGCCCGTGTGGCTCCGTCTGTGGACGGTGAGATTACTACAGTTCTTGAAGACCTTCCCACAGTACTCACAAGTGTCGCTGCGTCTGCCCTCTTTTGAGCTGGGCCTGCCAGGGCCCGGGCCACTAATATGGGGGGTGCTCCCTCCGCTTCCCGTGCCGCTGCGGCCTGAGATCCCTCCGTCCAGCTCGCCCGGCGGCGTGGAGAAGCGCAGGCTGCCGTTCTCCGAGGAGTGCTCGGAGGAGGAGGCGAAGGGCGATTGTCGGGAGTCGCCGAAGCTGAGGAAGGGGTCCTTCAGCTGCCGGGAGGCGGCGTAGCCCGCCAGCCACTGGGAGTAAACGTTCTCGGTGTTGGGCATGGCGGCGGCCGGCAGGTCGAACTCCTTCTCCAGCTTGATGCGTTTGGAGAAGGGGCTCAGGGAGCTGGGGCTACCCAGCAGCAGCTTTTTGGACAGGCCCCCCGAGGCGGACTCCCCCGGGGAGCAGCCCCGGCCGTTGACCGCCCCTTCGTCGATGCGGTCGGACTCGCCGGCCACCGAGTCTTCGTCGCAAGTGTCCCTGTGCGCCTCGGGCTCGGGGAGGTGGCCCCGCTTGTGTTTCTCCCCCAGGACCTGGTGGAAGGCCTCGCTGAAGTGCTGCATGGAGCTCAGCACCATGCCCTGCATGACGTCCGGCATCGACCGGCCCTCCTCGCCGGCCCGAGAGTTGTTCTCGTGGTGGCGGGCCGCCTCCAGGCTCATCCCGAAGCCGTAGTCCGGCCTGTCGCTCTCGTTCAAGTCCTCCTCCTCTTCCTCCTCCTCCTCCTCCTCCTCCTCCTCCTCTTCCTCCTCTTCCTCGTCCCCGTTCTCGGGGATCATGTTGGGGTCGTTCTCGCTCTTGAACTTGGCCACCACGGACTTGAGGGCGCTGCTGGCGCTGCCCACCAGGTCGCTGGTGCCCGGCTCGGGGGAGCTGGCGGTGGAGAGCCCGTCGTCCGACTTCACCGTCATGGGGGAGGACTTGTGCATGTGGGTCTTCATGTGGCGCTTCAGCTTGCTGGCCTGCGTGCAGGCGTGGTCGCAGAGGTTGCACTTGTAGGGCTTCTCCCCGGTGTGGCTCCGGCGGTGGACCACCAGGTTGCTCTGGAACTTGAAGGTCTTCCCGCAGAACTCGCAGGACTTGGACTTCATGGGGGGCTGGGAGGGAGGAGGAGCGGACTGCAGAGGAGGAAGGGGCGGCGTGGCCAGGAACGGGGGCTTGCTGCCGGGCTGGAAGGGCTGCAGCAACCTTTGCATAGGGCTGGGCCGGCTCGGGGACAAGGGCGGGCTGGAGGTGTTGCCGGCCAGCTCCCGCAGCCGCCGGGAGAAATCCATAGCGGGGGGCTCCATCGCCATGGGGTTCAGTCGCAGCACCCTGTCAAAGGCACTAGGGTGATGGGTGGCCAGAGCCATTTCTTCCGCACCCAGGCGCTCAATGCGATGCGGATCCAAATGGTGCCTCGGGGGAGGGCTAAAGAGGGGCGGCGTGGGTGGGAAACGCCCTTCTCCCAGCCCCGACGCCTCCCTCGAGACCGAGCCGGGTATTCTGAGCAGGTTAAAAGGGTTATTGTCTGCAATGTGAATCCCATGGAGAGGTGGCTGGGAAGGGCACTCTGCACCTAGTCCTGTTGGGATACCAACCCGTGGCGTCAGGGGGCTGCCGTGCTCGCTTTCTAGGTAGATCCGTAAGCCGTGCGTGTTCTGTGCGTGCTGCAAGAGGAACCAGGCGCTGTTGAAAGGCTGTTTACAAGTCGTACACGTGTAGCTGCTGGGCTCGTCTTTACCTGCAAAATAACACAACAAGCAGCGTCAATCTCTGGCCGCCCACCGGCGGGCGAGAGCTCGCCTCCCCGCCGAAGCTCCTCTCCTCTGGGATGCTCAGATGGGAGACGGAGAAGGGACATCCCAGCTCGGGCGGGGGGACAGGGGACGGGAGGAGGCCACGGGCACGGCGGGGAGGTCCAAACCCACCCGAAGGGCACCCACCTCCTCCCGCCGTCCCCCCAGCCCTGGGTTCCGAACCGAACCCCGGCGGGTAACTGTGGCTAAAAAAAGCTATTATATTTAAAAAAAAAAAAACAAAACACACGATGAAGTCAATCAGTGCCAGCTACCACTCGGCAGACTTTATGCTGCAAGAGGCTGCTAATGTTTAAACTGGGGAGAAAATTAAGTAAGTAAGTAAGTAAGTAAGTAAATAAATAAATAAATAAATAAATGTTTAGACTGGGGAGAAAATAAGTAAATAAACAGGTTGGTAGGTAGGTGGGTGGGTAGGTAGGTAGGTAGGTAGATAAGATAGATAGATAGATAGATAGACAGACAGATAAATAAAGTCCTCTTCACTCCAGAGAAACACATACATCGGTCCAAAGCAGGAACCCAAAACATCACGACTGCTAGCAACCCGGGCAACACCACGTTATTAGCCTCCTCCTTATTTCGAGGGGCTAACGACGCATACAAAATTAGGCAGCACCTCCTGTCCTTAGCAGAGCTTCGACTCTTGGGGGGGGAAGAAAAAAAAAAAAAAAAATTTGACAAATAAAATTAAATAAAATAGCGTGCGGGACAGGGAGAGGGGAAGGCAGCGAGAGCGGCGGCTCCGCCAGGGGAAGAGCTGGAGGGTGGCCAGGAGGCCTGGCCGAGCGCCCTGCCGGAGCCGCATTATTTCTCTCGCACTGAAAAGAAGCTGAGGATGGTAAATGCCACTTTGGCAAGTAGCGAGCTAACTCTATTTCATGATAATTTATTTTTGGAGATAACACGGACATTATAAAAGAGCAACCAACTAATAAATAACTAAACAAAAAGCCGGCTAATAATGACGGCAGAAAGCAGCCCCTTCTAATATACGGCAAAACAAGGGGGATGAATAACTTTTGGAGGGCTGTCCGCAAGGGAAGAGTGGAGTGAGGCATGGCGAAGGTGAGCGGCGCTTTTATCGATTACTGTAATTTTGCAAATAATTCACTTCCACCCCCCCCCCCCCCATGGATGTTTTTTACCAAATGCCGCTAAACTGAAACCGGAGCTAAGGGGTTGATAAAAAAAAGGGGAAATGATAAAAAAAAATCATTCCCAGCCCTGCCCAGCAGTTCTCACAGAGCTGGCTGCGCGGTGATGTTTTAGGAAAAAAAACAACCGTAATAAAATAAAAAATGCTCTTGAGGTTTGAATAAACCAGAGGAGCCCTCCGAAGGCAGCGGTGCTTGGGGGCGGCACCTGCCCGCTCCGCGGACCCCTGCCCCGACCCGACATCCGCGGCACGAGGCATCTGCTCCCCGGGTACCACTCCTGGGTAAAGCTCTTCACAAGAGGCACTGAGAGCTGCCCCCATTAGGTTGCCCCTATTTGCCTAATACGAAGCGAAGCGCGGGGGGGGGGGGGGAACCCAAAACACACAAATGAGGCGATTCGGAAAGAAAACATCGCTTTATCTGCGCCCGTCTTGTTTCCCACCTCACTTGGGAGGAGGGGAAGAAAAGCCTCCTATGGGCATTTTAGCGACCCGGAGAGCCGAAGGATGATTTGGGGCGAGGGGAGGCAGGCAGCCCGCAGCGTTTGGCCTGAGAAGCTGGATCTGGCGAGTGCAAAAGAGACGGGATCGTCTGCGGCAGGCATTTAACACTTTAATCACTTTAAAAGCCCTTGGAATAATATTTAACGTTTCATCCTGGAGCCGGCGTCAGAATAAAAGGCACGGCGGTGTTTAGTTATGCGCCAGGCACGCGAGCGCAGATAAATGCTTAAATCTGCTGAAATTAGAGGGAAATTCAATTGGACTTTCACATTCCTATGCTCGTTTGTGAGCTCGGGGGTGAAAAAAAAAAAAAAAAAAAATCTTAAATGGGAAAATTTCACCTTGCTTCGCCGTAATGAAGTGGAAGTTTTTAACACCACGGTGGGAGCTAACAATGTAACGCTACCTCGCCCCTCTACCTTATAGATCGGGTCAGAGAAAATAGCATTTTATCCTATAATGAGGATACAACACCGAGCATTCGCTACCACATTTCAGTATTCCCATCAACTAGATATTCCAGATCATAAGGGCAGCTCGCGTAATCATAATGTCAATGAGAAGGGCTGTTACGACTGAGACTAAAGATTACATGGAAAAAGCTGCTTTGAAACTGGTAATTATTACCAGTCCACTAATAGCAAATGATGCATTACAGTTTCACCATATAATCTGTATTTCACTCAGCTCCTGCCAGTACAGCCTTATTATATTACAGCACTCGCAAATTCTAAATTCCTAAACTACAGTCATCAATAAATGTGTTACTTGCCATAATTTGCAAAATTACTTTGTTCATAACATCTTCGACTGTTATAAAGACTGGAATTGATTTCCTGCACGGCAAAATTAGGGCTACATTGATTTAGTGGAGTGTAAAATGCAATATTATTCTTCATTTGCTTGTCTGAAAAACAAGTTTCCGATTCGCTCTCCGCGTTTGGTAATCAAGATAATAATTTAAATTTAAAATCGTGTTTATGTACGAAACTTCCCTAAACAACCCACCATTTCCAAGGGAGCACCGTAAAAGCGGGCAATAAAATAAAGCAGCGAAACAGTTAAAATCCGCCAGCCATTTGCCTCCACCTCCTGCTTTGAAGAGACAAGATTTCTAATTTGTCTATTAGTGCTTGATTAATTATGAAGGCTATTGACTGACCATATCACCACCCAGAGATACGTTCCAGTCTGATGCAGCCTTGCCAAACTGCAAGAATTATGGCACTAATCCACGCGTTGCCCGCCAGCGGCGAGACGGGTCCTTAGACCGCCGCAGCAACCCCTGGGTTTGGGAGGGACTCGCCTTTCCTTTCTCCCAGCCCACCACCATGCTTTTTGGTACAGCATTCACGTGTCCCCCCACAAAAGCCAGACCCGAAGGCTGTGGATCCACTGGTGTCTCCCCGCTATGGGCCAGCCTCTACGTCCATACGGGCTTCCCAGCTAAAGCAGCCGGGCAAGACCAAGGGCAAGTTAGGAAAGCGGTGGCCAAGGACGGAGCTGGAGAAGGTCCCAGAGGGCTCTTGGTGCCTCATCACCCACGGGGGCAATGTGATGGGACGTGTTACCCAAAGCAGCGTTGCGATGTCAGCGGAGCTTACGGCCAACTTCCAAGAGGCCAGCGGGAATCCCTCAGTTCGAGATGCGAAGAGGGCCACTGCTGAACCAGCTCTCCTCGGCCACCGGCAGCGGGGCTGGAGCCCTTGGCTGCTTCTCATCGAGGAATTGAGGGGCGAAAGGGACCCCCAGCTCTCACTCTCTGGCCCCTGCAGTACATGTCGCTCAGTTGTCCTGTGCCACGAGCAATACGATGCCTTTGGGTAAAGCGTTAACCTCCTCCAGCCCCGCGAATAGTCTTTAGGGCAAATCACGAAACTCCAGTGAAAACCATTCAAACCAGCTCAGAAGACAAGAAGAGCACCCACTCGCAGCTTGCCGCCACAGTCAGTTCCCACAGCTAACCACACTCACCGGTGGGTACTGAGGTCCACCCGAATTTCTCTGGCTCCAGCCTCAACCTGTTCTCTTCTTCTGTTTTCTTTTGGCCAACACACTGAAGAGCCCCTTAGTACGCAATGCGCCCCCCCCATGCACACCAAGGGTACTTGCGCACCCTGAAATCAAGGCGTGCTTCAAACTACAGTTATTTTTCCATCCTGAAGCCACCCCTCCGTCCTCCCCCACCACTGCAGGCCCAGCCTAGCCCTTCTCAGCACAGCATCATGCTGGGAAAGAGTTTGGTTTCCCGCTAAGCCCCCCGCAGAGCTGCGGCCTTCTGGGGTACAGCACCCTGGATCCGTACGCGCGGCCCTGATTCCCCTCTTCTAGCCAGGCACCACAGCAGGTTGTACCCAACCGTGTTCTTGACACACCCCGCGCTTGACGGTCTTTCCAAAGCACACCATAAACCCGTCCCTGCTGCTCTTCATCTGTCCACCTGCCCTTCCTTTATCCACGAGGCTGATCAGTCCCAATTGCATATTCATTTCTAAATCACCAACGAAGCGCTAACCACCTCTGCGGCTCCCACCAGCCCCTGCTGACCTCTCCCATCCACTGATGCTTCTCCAGCTAAGCCCCCGCCTTCCCAAATCCGTTGGCTGGCTCTCGATCGCCCGTGCGCGCAATACCGCCCAGCGCTCAGTCTTCCTACACACAATGTCACGCAGCGCCGCGTCCAATGCCTTGCAGAGTCTATTTCATCTACATTTATCAAGCAAAGTTGTCATCTGGAAGAATGAAATCAGGTTTATTTGACAAGATCTATATTCCATAAATCTAAGTTGAGTGGCATGAATTATATTTCTATCCTTTAATTCTTTATCAATTGAACCTTATATCAGCTCTTCAATTCTTTTGCCCAGAAGAGATAAGCAAAGTGTTGCCAACTCTCCCACAGTTACCCCAATCAGCTCTTGATGGCATTTTCCCAGTCCATAAGCTTTATTAGAAACGAGCATCACGTGCCAACTCTTTAGGGATTCTTGGGTGCAAGTTGTCAGGGCCTTTTTCATTTAAAAATATTTATCTCCGTTGGACCTTGTACAAAATCCTCCTTGGCTTCTAATGAGCTAGAAGAAACGTCATCACCCGCCTGTGATACAGAAACACCGCTGCTGTTTCCCAGGTCTACGGCAGAAATATTAAAAATTTCTACCTTACTGCTTCTTCCATCCATCTCTTCTAGGTTTTCTCTTTTCTCCAGGACCCTGAGAAGCTCTCCTCTCCTCCCCATCCGTGCCAGGCACAAGTTTTCCTCGGCATCTTCAGCTTCCCTGACCAGTTCTCTACCCATCGTGGTTCCTCACTGCGATTGACTGCTATCTGTTTTCCACTTTTTTAATTGTCATATATTGATTTTTTTAATATCTAATTGCTGTTCTCATCTCACCACTGAAGCGGGTGAAGTGGGTTTTGGATTTGGGCCAAAGTTGCCCTCTCCTTCCTGGACAGCTCATCAACTCTTTCCAAATAGCTTCCAATTACCACTCCCGTTTTTGCCTGTACGTTTTTCTTCCCACTCAATTTTACTACTGCTCATTTTCTTCGTATTTGGGAAATTACCCCTTTAGGAGAATTACAGGGAGATACCAGGTACCAAAAATTCAAAAGATGGGGCCAACAGGAAACCTGAGCGGCCTCACCCAGTGAAGTTGCACCCACCATCACCTATTTATTCCTTTTCTATATCCCGGCCAGCAAAGGACTAGTGAGAAGACACAGAATTTCACTACAGCACAAATGTTTAGTGTTTCTGAAGTTATTGGCTCGTGCCGAGAAAAAAAAAAAATAAAGCCGCAGAACAGCTCTTGCCTGCCATACCCCCAAAAGAAGTGATTTAACCAGTGACACACAAGTGACAGATTTAGCTTCTGATCCGAAAAACGTTAACAAATGAGTGGGAGGGATATTGGCATTTGAGTGCCTTTAAGGGCAGTTGGCACAATTACTCAGTAGAATATGAAGAGATGGCTGCTTTCAGCATGAAGGGGCTTTTTTTGATATTAAAAAAAAAAAAAAGCCGGTTCTTCTGCACCGTGCTCACAGATATACCTGGCGCGCTCAAAGTCCGAGTCAAAGCAAGCCAACATCTCCAGGCACAATAGAGCTGGCTCCGAGCGAGACCCACAGCCATGTCCACCAGCAGCGAAGCCAGACAAGATGCCGGGGAGAAGACCAGCTGGGAGGAGAAGCTGTCAGCTAGATGCCACTGCTGGGAGGGGGGGAGGAAAACGAAAAAAAAAAAAAAGGATTTCTGGAGCTAAGCATGCAAGACCAGGCACTGCCAAGTGAGTAATGGAATAATCTGCAGGCGTGCGCCAATGTGCTTTGGAAGAGCTTCCTTCGTTTCTCAAAAGTCAGGGCTGGATCCAGGAAAGCCGCTCGCCGGACGCGCACCAGCGCTTTACGGAAGAGCAACACGCCGAAACGCCTCGCGCAGCATCCTCTCGGCGCCCCCATCGGAACCGGGCAGCCCACAGCGCGGGACGCTGCTCGAGAAGGACCAACGGATTGAGGCGCGAGGCATGACTGTAACGTGTGTTTTACCGCAGGGCGTCGTACGGGCTGCACGCAGACAGGCGGTATCAGAGACACCCCAGTTCTCCCGGTGTTTTCACAAACAAGACGGCGGCGTAAGCAGTGACTGCGGACGTGCCAATGGTGTTTGCAAGGATTTCATTCACAGCTGCAGATTCACTCCCTCGGAGAAATCCCCCTGCCAGAGAAATCTCCGAGCAGATCAGGACTTGGCCCTCGATGCCCGCATGGTCCAGCCCTTGTTCTCGGCAGCGTTTCTCCGTAGAGCCAGAGCCACCAACCTTGACGGCTTCGCTCAACGCATTTTCCTTCACCTTCCCCAAAAAACCCGCCCGTGTAAGCAAAGCCAAGGTGTCTTTACCGGGCTACCTGCACTTACAGAGCACGCACGTACCTTCTCCTATCGAACATGCAGAAAACAAAAGTTAAGAGCAGCTCAAACACCTGCAACCTGCAGTAAGCACCCCCCCCCCCCCCCTCCTCTTCCGCTCACCACGAAAATAAATTATTGGAGGAACAGCCCGGGCCAAACCCAGGAACTTCTTTATTCAGCTTTAATGTCAATTGACTGCTTGAATTTTGGACTGATAAATTTGGAGTTGTTGTGGTATTTAAAGGGGGGGAAGAGAAAAAATGGAGCTAATTGTTACCACTTGTACTTGATTCAGTTCTTCTCCATCTGGCCTGTCAAATATCTCCTTTTTTTCTCTCTCTCTCTTTTGGAAATCCATTCTGTTGAAATCCCTTTCAACGGAAAACTAGAGAAGTGAAACGGTTGGGACGCAGGAAGCGTCGCAGGGTCAGGAGATAAGTGGGTCCGCTCCGCGCCTGCAGCAGCCCACTTCTCCCTTGGCAAGAAATAGCTGCTTTGCCGTGACTCACCTTTTCCCGGTAGTCGGTAGCATCAGTTTAGACGAGAAACTGTAACTGTCCAAACGTTTTTTTTTTTTTCCTTCTTGCACTAATTCCTCCTCCCAACTCTCCCGATTGCAAAAGGCTCGTCATTAACCTGGTCCGTCATTAACCGCTTATAATACCCGTTAGCACTGTCAGCACCAGCATTGTCGCTGTTGTCGTCATAATAACTATAATAATAATAAATAACAGCAGTAGCCGCATTTACGCGTACGACAGGGTACCTTCTCTCTCATCTTTTCTCTTTATCATTAGATGAACCGGATTCAGGAACACTGAAAAGGTCCCCAGAACTCTCTAGGAAATGACATGGCATCGCTTGCGAAATGAGAAGCACCGCTGCTCTGGCGCGTTTGAAAAATAAAGTTTTGCAAATCAAGCCCACGTTGTTTACGAACAGGCCTGACGGCGGGTCCTGGGAACAGCTGAGTTGTGAAAACATCAAAAATCCAGATGTTTTGCTTTGCAGGATCCTCACCGCCCCACCTGCCATCTTTACCGGCCTTTCCGTATCTATGACTTACTGATACGTGTACAGTGATCATTACCGAAAACATTTCTGAAAACTATTTTTTTCTGCTGAAATTTTTCTTCCACAAACGCAAAGCTTCCTGAAATCATTTTACTAAAACTGGCAAAATATTTTCTAAACGGAGTCTCAATAATGCCATTTTTTCGTCACACCTCCTTTTAAAAGCCCCTCTCTTAAAGAAGAGCCAGGCCAAAACGCTAAAGCCATAACCCAGACTTCAAAAAGAAACCCAAGCAACAGCAATAATGAAAACAAAGCCACAGCTGGCATTCCCTTGCCATTCAAAGATTTAGCCTGGAGTTCGGAACTCTAGGAATTCACCTTTTTCTCCCAAAGCCAAATTTTCATCAGCTTTCGCAGCACTGCTCTGGTTTCCACAAAACAAGGGGTTTTTTGGGCCTTAGGAATGAGCGAGTGGGAAGGGATGGAAAGAGGGAGGCCAGTTCCTCCCTGCAAGAAGCGCAACGTGCAGCGTCCTCGGTGGGGGACGCCGGCGGGAGGCTCCATCCGTCGCTCCTGGTAACCCCAGGGAACACCTCGCCCTCGCAGGAGAAGTGCAGACTTCATGGATGACCATTTTGGTGGTAGCCTCAACATGTATCGTGCATTTACACATCCCTCTAAGCAGAACCAAACCCACGACACCTAGATTCTTCTCCCCCCCCCCCTCCCCGGCCCCGAGAAAAATATTTTGTTAACTTTAAGCAACAAAGGGCCTGGTTTTCTGGAGCCTCGGCAGGGAGGAGCGGGGTGCCGGGGTCCCGCTGGAGCTCGCCAGTGCTGCCAGGCGTACTGGCCTGACCTCAGCGTCTGTCACCATTTTCAAGGCGATTACGATTTGGACACCAAAAAAACCTGCTTCGAGCTCCAACTTGGCAAGCAAGGTATCAGGCTGCGACTGATTTTGTGCTTTTTTATAACTTGAGGGGGGCGGAAATCTGTCGCGTCTTGATTAGCGAGGAACAGAAGAAACCTGCCGTCGGAAAAGAACGCCGTGCTTCAAATTCAGCTTTAAATGAAGTTTCAAAAAGATAGCCCTCAAGCAAAGAAGACCCGATCACGCACGCATATGCACCCTACACACCAACGCCACGGGGACGGAGAAATACAGGCGACGCAGACTGCAGCATCACATGGGGAGTAGCTCCTTTAACTTCAAACACCGGCGGCGGGACCTAAAGGGCGAACCTCAGTCAGCCCTCCGTAGGAGGAACTCCTCACCGATACCGTCTCGTTTCTCTAAAAATATCATTAGCGAAGTAACCGACATCCCCGGCGCGCAGGCTTCCCGGCCCGGCTCTCCCGGGCTGCCTCTCCCAGGGCGGGCACGGGGACTCTACATGAATGGACTCAAGCCAGGAGTGGCATCGCTGGCATGATGCCCGCTAAATCTGCTCCTCTGGACCTACCCGGCACGTGGTCTGGAAGGTCCACCTGGGCTGTGACCCTCCAAGGAGCGAGCCTCACCTCAGCCCTGCCCTCAGAAGAGCACCAAAGCCCTTTCAAAGCCTAACCCAACCGTCCGGTACACAACGCCTTGCTCCAGCGGTCCGTAATTATGCATTTACCCAGTGGCTGCTGGGGACAATCAAGTCAATAATTCACTTTTTAAATGCAGTGCTGTGATTATACAGCTACAGAGAGCTTCCAAATCGTTTTATTCACTCTCATACACCTACGCCATGAATCGCTTCCTTTTTTCCTGTTTTCTCCCCGGCCGGCAGCGTCTGAAGAAACGGCAGAGCGCACTTCAAAAAGTTTCTTGCCGAGGAAAGAAAGGAGATGCTGTAGCATGACGTTCCAGGTCATTCCTGCCGGTGCGGGGCAAGATGCGGGGCGAGATGCGGCACGAGGCTCCCGAGCCCTGGCAGATGCCGGCGGTGGGGTGTTTCTCCCGGTTTATACGGCAGCTTCGGCATCGCTCAGCCTTGCAGCCGGTACCCGGCACGGGTGAGCATCCGTCGTGGACGCTGCTCTGCAATGCACACCGTACACAGGACCAGAGGTAACGGGCACAAACTTGACCATGGGAAGTTCCACCTAAACCTGAGGAGGAACTTCTTTCCTGTGAGGGTGGCAGAGCCCTGGCACAGGCTGCCCAGAGAGGTGGTGGAGTCTCCAACTCTGGAGACATTCCAAACCCACCTGGACGCGTTCCTGTGCAACCTGCTGTAGGTGACCCTGCCCTGGCAGGGGGTTGGATAGATGATCTCCAGAGGTCCCTGCCAACCCCGGCCAGCCTGGGATTCTGCGACTCTCAGCTGTGACGCCAGGACGCTGCTTTCCTGAGAAGAGCCACCAATGCTTGGTGACCCCACCAGCGCTGTGGGACCTCGCTGGAGGACACGGCGGCTCTCCCACACGGGGCGCTCCTGGAGAGACCAAAGAGCAGTGGCGTTTTGAAACTGCTGCTAGCCCTCTCCCAGGGAGCAACAGGGACTGGCACCTCCCCACCGCTGCTCACCAGACAGAGTCTCCTCATCACCCATGGTTTGGCTTTATTTTTTACCGCATTTGGCATATTAGCAACTCTACTTGACGTGCCCGGCTCTGCAAAGCACACACACTTAAACCATCACCTTGTAGAGATGTGGTGGTCCCTGCCAACCCCCCATAGACCTTCTCACCAGCCAGGCACTGCTGAGGTCCCCTTCTCCATGCTCCCACCAGAGAGAGGTTTATTCCACCTTTTCCTTCCCAAAATGGATCCTCTTCAGACTCTCCTCTTTCCCAGCCTTCCCCTTTGGCTCGCTTTCCTCTCGCTTTCAAATTAATGGTATTTAGCCAGCAGCAAACCATCCTGACACAGCGGGTCAGGGGAACGGCAGGTCCCCCCCCACCGACACCTTCGCCTGCAAATCACCTGCCAGGAAGGCAAAGGTTTATTCTGTCCCTGAGCAAGTTCAATGTCACCACGGAGTTGCAAGCACAGCAAGTGCTGAACCAGATCCTACGACGTTTAGTTTCATAACTTGCACAAGCGAGTATTAGTAGAATCGATAATATATATATATATTTTTTTCCCCCTCCCTGCTTTGCAAATAGGACCAAAAGGTGTCGTAAAGTTGCCCGGTCTCCTCCGGTTTTATTCTGTCTCCTCTCCATCGTCGAGATATCCTTGAAGTTGAAAATGATATAATACTCCGAATATCTGGAGTTTGGAGGATGTTAAGACTTGCAAGAATTGCTACGGCTTTATTGCGTTCTCGGGGCACAGAGAGTATTTACCACACATACATCAAGTCAAGGAATGCAAAAAGGGCATACGGAAAATTTGGCGCTTCGAGCTCAGGAGCTGAAACTCCCAGAAAGGCAGATAAAGAATGGATTTTCTTATTTATAGATTTGCAGATGAAATCCAACAAGATCGGCCCTCCCCCCTCCAAAAAAAAAAAAAAACCAACCAAAAAAACCAACCCCAAACCCTCCCTCCTTTATGTCAGTAAGGCTGATTCAATTTCCAGGCTTGCAAGGTCTCCTCTCGCCGAGTATTACCCGACCCCAATAACACGCGCTGTTCCAAGGTTAAGATCTGTTTCCTTACAATAATGCAGAAAGCTGTTGTTTCAGCGGCGGCTGCAGAATTCAGCTTTGAAGGACAGGTTAGTACCACACTACATTTAACTGGATTCAGTTCATCTGATTATACAGTGCCTTGCTTTCTGGAATATGTAATCATCTCTTTCTGATGACATTTTAAATATCCAACTAGACAAATAATTGCGGCAATAATTGATAGCTGAGTCAAGCTGGAGGATTATTGATTGGCACAGTACCCGCTGAAACAAATGTTCATCTTTCAAACATTACAGTGAGGATGCTTAAATCTAACTTTTGCTGATAAATGATAAAAATTTGATTTACTGATAAAACCACCGGAATAGAATATGCGCTTCAGGATTTGATTACCTGGTGAAATTTTTCGAAGAAAAATTAGGCGTCGGGATTTATATTCTATTTCAGGTGAATCATTGCCAAGATATGGAGAAGCGGCTGAACATAAACACACACGGAGAAGTCTTAAAAAAAGAGTGGCTGATTAACTCCCTGCCTTCCCCAGCGGTATTCACCTGCGCCCAACCACCGCTTACGGAGGAGTGTATCCCGCCGCCTTCCCGAGGACGCCTCGCGTGCGTCTCATTCCCGGCAACGGGAGTTACACGTCGGGAAAAGATCCCCCCGGCCTTTCCCCAGCAGCTCCAAGCCCTGGGTTTAAATGTGTGCCTATTCTTACTCTGCCGCCAACGCAGCCGAAATGAGGGTTCGATGGCGTTTGCCACGGTGTAAAGCAGGAGCGCCAGCGCCCCGATCTGCGGCAAGCCCCGGGGAGGTCAAGATCAGGTGCATTTGCGAACGGCACCGGCCGTCTTCGAGGGTTTAAAGCCGAAATAAAACCCCTTTTCAGCTCTTATTACACAGGGATCTGTTTAAACCTGGGTTTCCTTCTAATTAGGAAGCGCCAGACCCCGCAGCGCTGCTTATACATGGCGGGGGGGGAGAGAAAGGGGGGAAATTCTGAAAGTTACTGATCAGAGAGCAGAGCGAGCGGCCGCGGCAGAGGGCCGTGCGCGGGCAACGGCGAGCGAGGCGCTGCCTACTTGGGGCAGAGGAGCCGCGGCAAGGCAGAAGCCTGAAATTACGGAGAAGCGCCGGCATATTTGAGCAGGGAACAAAGAGCATAAATTCCAGAGCCAGAGATGAAAAATGCACCGAAAACGTTTTGAAACGGAGCCATTAGGAGCTGATTGAGTCTCGGAGCTGCTGTTAAAAATCAGCCGCTTGTTAGATGCGGCGATCAGCTGAGCCCTGACACTTAAGGCGTACGAGGGGGCTTGTCGAGCGGCTTCGCTCTCATTTAGAGATCCTCAGTTAATTAGAAAGCCCTCAGATTTTCTGCAAATGCAGGTGGCTATCGACAGCTCGTGCTTTTGATGCTTTCCGGGTGACAGTTGCCGGACTGACCTTCCCGGCGCTGGCAGGGCTGCCCAGACCCTCGCCGTGTCGGGGAATTCAATCACCGCCGCCAGCGCCGGCGGGAAGTTACAAGTAAGGTTACCCGGCTCCTACGTGCCATTTCCTCCTCTGAAACAAACCCTGATGAAATCTGCATTTG
Organism: Sterna hirundo; assembly: GCA_009819605.1. NCBI lineage: Eukaryota > Metazoa > Chordata > Aves > Charadriiformes > Laridae > Sterna > Sterna hirundo. The sequence goes on along the minus strand of CM020439.1, from coordinate 127,389,321 downwards.
CTTAATGCTATAAATAGCTCCAGCTTTGAATTAGTCTTATTTTTTTCTTCCCCCTGCCGCGTGGATGTCACAGCCAGCCCAGGACTTCGGGGAGGGAATTTATGGAAGGCGGCGCCAGCAGAGCTTGGGAGAAGAGACGTTAAGTGCTTTACAGGGGACGACCTGCTCGCATTGAACCCACGGCCGCGATTTCGGGAGAGAAACCTCCCTTTGAGACGTTCATTTCCCCGACACCCACGGCAGGCAGCGGTGGCTGCAGGGGATGGAGCCCCTGTCTCCCGACTCCCCGAGCACCCAGCACGCCCCCATCCCATGGGGATGCCTCTCCCAGCCACAAGCAAGGTCTGATGATGCTCTCCAAGTAGAAACCGTCGATAATACATAACGCGAGGGGCAAATAGTAACACAGGCAGCCACCAACCGAAAGGAGGCTTGTTTGGAAGCGCAAGGAAACGCGTGGAAGTCACAGCGACAACCCAAAGGCAAGATGACAGACCTGCCGTCACACAGGGAGTCGGCGGCAGACACTAGAAAATTAACTCTCAGGAACAGTCTGGCATTGGCAGGGAAATGAATGAGATGATCTAAGAGATATTTTCCACCTCTAATAGGATTTGATGATGATTTTGCATAGGCTTTTGTGCTAGCCTGGCTTTTGATAAAGGCATGGTGTCTCTTTTCAACACACATGCAAGGGCGAGATTAATAAGTTGCAAACTCGGCCCACCTCGGCTATAAATGGTTGCTGTGCCTATAGGGGAAAGAAAGCCAAGCTACGACTGAAAAAAAAAAAACCCCAGTGAACTGAGTGCGGTTAGTGCTTTTACACCCCAAACCTTCAGTTGCGAAGAGATCTAGAATGGAGAGAAAAATCCTCCACGAGCATCCAAAAAAGCATCAGTTTAGTAGCCAGACAGGGCAGCGACGCGCAAACTGCGGCCAGTTTAGGAGACCGCTCCAAGGAGAGCCCCGCTGGGAGCTGTGGGACGCAAGGGGAGATGAGATGGCTCCAGCACGCCTTGAGGGTCCCTCTTCCCCCACGCAGGAGAAGGGGCAGAGCCAGTGGCAGGTGAGGACGGCACTCACTTGGGAAGAGCTGGCGTGGAGACCTTTGCCCGCTCACGGCCTTGGATCGGCGGAGGATAAGAGCAGAGGACTGGCCTCGGAGGATGGATTAAGATGGCACTGGTGGTAAAGAACAAAATAGAACCAAGAGTTTTTAAGCGGACGAAATGGATTGTAGAGATTGGAGAGAATCCCATCTTTTGGCAAGATAAGCATTTTCTTACAGGAAAATGCAATTAAATGTTGTAATTGCCAGCACTTAGATACCGGTAACAGATAGCAATAAAAAAAAACCTAACCTCACCTGATTAAGCGAATAATCTTCTGCATAGTCTACACGGTCATATCATTATACCCTTTCTTGGGACAAACGCCCCCTTACTCCATGGGCTGTTCCGCTGTTATTTTTCAGCAGGGAGATTTGGGGATCCAGGCCCTGCTCTTCAGCATCATCGGCACTAAACTCTGAGCCCTTGCATTAGGCCAAAGCTCTTCCTTTTCCGGCTCTTCACCTCTTCATCACAGAACCCTACAATTGCCTACCTAGGTTCCAAGGCACCTTTCAGATCATCCAGTCCAACCATCAACCCAACTCTGACAAAGACCACCACTAAGCCCCCTCTCTAAGCACTGCGTCTACCCGTTTTTTAAATACCCCCAGGGATGGTGCCTCAACCACTTCCCTGGGCAGCCTGTTCCAATGCTTAATAATTTACTCCGACGACGCACTGGGTAAGAGGGCTGGGACCTCCATCATCCATCGCTTTCAGCCCACATACGCTGCCGTACATCCCGGCGCACAGGAGGACACGGGGCACACTGTGACCTGCCAGCAGCACCTCTACATCCATGGGACAATTCATCGGGGAGCCACGTGCCGGTCCCTCCTGGCATCGCTTCCCTTGCTGCCCACACAGTCCCCCACAGGGCAGCTCTGCTTTTTGGGAAAACCAGCCTATGCGGCCAAAGACGGGCAACCAGCTACATCTCCGCACGTCTGACCACCGACTTTAGTCTGCAGCACGCGTTTCAGGTTCAGGACTGCCGTTATTTGCCCTGCAGCCAGGTCCGGCGCCCGCCACGGGGGACCGGAGCCCCTGAGAGCACGGCACTGCACCCAGAGATAACGAAACGACAGTTCCTGCCTCCGGAGCTGGCAATTATCGCCATCGCTATGATAGCCTGACGAGAGGGGCTGCCAGTTTCAACAGGCTACTGCTTCGACGCCAGCGCTTCCCGCTCCTCGGGCTTTGAGAGCGCTAAATATTTCAGCAGGTAAACAGCAGAAGTCGCAATCCGCCCTTCTGACAAACCACGGCGGCGCGTTGGCGGCTGGAGTAAAAGAAACTGGCCTCACCTCATTTTTTAGCAATAATACAGCAAGAGAGCAATAACGTTGAAAGCAATTAACACCAAGGTGTTGCACTTCATCGCACCTCAAGCCCGAGGAGATCAGCGCGCTTTGCAAATGGCCACGGAGGCTGTACGAGGAGCGGCAGCGTGGTCCGCGGTCCCGCAGGGGCATTTTCCAGCCGCTTACCTCCAGGTCCTCACCTGCCCGGGGCTGGGAGCGCTTTCCAACAGGCCCCAGGGAGCGCACGGCTCGGACCTGCCACCTCCGGCATCTCCGACACCCGGTCTGCCCCCGACCCCCTGCGGTGCTGGATGCCGTGGTGACGGGCGGCAGCTCCATAAAAGACGCACAAAGTCCTTGAATCATCGCTTCACCTGAAACGTTTTATCAGAAAACACCCCGTCCGGGGGCCGGCTGGGAGATGGCCGTATATACAGCGGGTCTGAAATTGCCATCAGCTTCACCTCGATCCTTTCCCGATGTCCTTGGCCACCCAGTTAAGATCTGACAGCATTTAAAGATGACAGTGCTTGAGGTAATGGGACAATGCCGTAACAGGATTACAGGAAATGTGAAAGAAAGGACATACGTACGTAATGTCATTTAGGTAATGTCATCTATGAACAGGTTTTGCTGCAATTTTTGCTGACAAAGAAGTCAGTCTCACTTATACAATTCCTTTTAAACTCTGTTATTGCCGTAAATAGTTTACTTCTTCCTGCGAGAAAGCTTTATAAGACGCATCATCGCAAACAGTTTGTCCAACTCGCGCTGGTCCAGAGCGGGGTATCCTGGGGGAAAAGCAAGGGAAGCCAGCACGCGGCGGGGAGCGGGGCGAGGCGGCAGGATCGAAGGACACCCTGCCGCCCTCCCAACCGAACGGCAGCACCCGGACTTCGTAAGATCCTCCCAATTAATTTCCACCCAGCTATTTCCTCCCCGCGCCGCCGCCCTTCTTCCATCAGTATTCCCTTTCAGTCCCACCGCAGCTGCCCCCGAAACAGCTTCCTCATTGTCCCCCCACCAGAAGTGGTGTATGTGTGCCAAGCGACTGACCGCAAACAAAAGCTTGTTTGACCAACGCTTGTTCCGAAACAAAAACCCCGGCTGGAGGAGGAAATCCCGCAAAGGAGGGGGGGCATTGATGCTGGGACAATTTGGAAGGCGAGCCCAGGCGTGATCTTCACCCCCCACCACCACCCGGGGGACTCGCATTCTTGCCATACAATGGTGTCTGGCCTCCCCATTCACCGCCCGCCACGCACCCCTCCCCAAAAAGTCGTCCCCCCTCCCCAAAAAAGCCATGTTTACTATATAGTCCGATAAGCGGGAGAGATGCCGTTAAATTGAGCCCGTGACCATCTCGCAGCGGCTCGGGGAGGGAGGGCGGACAATAGAAGAAGCCTCTGAAGGACTCACGGAAGGGTTTTTGGAGCTAAACTTATTGCTAGGAAATACTGGGATGAGTCGACTCCTCCTGCGTCGGACGGTGAAAATTAACAGCGCAGGGGGTGGGGCTGCAAGGTCCCCACTTGCTTAACCTTTCTCAAGGTACATTTTACTATTTCTGAGCAAAATGCTTCTTCCAAACTCCCCGGGCCTTGCCTTAGATGACTCCTTCCCCCCGAGCCCGGCACGAGCGGGCTGTTACGAAAAAGCCGAGCCCTTGCCCCCCGCGCATCTGCCTGCCATGGGCATGTGAAGCTGCCGATTAGAGGAAACACCCTCCCCGGGCAGGCAGCCCCCTCCCTCGATAAGTACGGTTGGAAACCACAGGAGTTGCACAGGCCGGCTCGCGCCCCGTACGCCGGGCCTGACCATCTTATCCGTTAATAAACAGACGTTTCGGGTCCGCGTGGCGTTGAGCAACGTTGACATCTGCCCGTTTAGGCAACGCGTCGGGCAGCAGCTGGGTTTGCTGCGGGCTTTGGCAGGGGCGGGATCCTACCGCCCGGCCGTCCATCCGTCTGTCTGTCTGTCTGTCCGTCCGACCCGGGCACTCCTCGCTGCTGGAGGGTGCTTGTAATAAACACGTTAAAATTCCTCACAAAGTCCTCATGGCTCAGCCCTTGAACGGCACGTCCCGGAGCAGTCGTCACCGCGATGTCCCCTGGTGCCCGTCACCACCCCCCGCGCCAGGCAGAGACGGAGAAACCAGCCGAAGCGGCTCTAGTCCCTCCCCGTGCACCCGCGATCTGGTCACCGTCTAAGGAGAAGGAAAGCTTTTGCCGTGATTAAACACAATTTTCTAAAGCGCATTTACCATTTCGGTGCCAAGGCCGCTCACCGTGTTTAACACCTATACGTACGTTTGCAACTCTACGTATGCATTCGTCCTTTCTACCCTGCAGAAGTACCTATGAGGATACCTTATCACCAACAGGGACAAACCACAGCACTGAGATGTAGATTTTGGTACTGCTCACCAAATGCCAAGGCTACGGTCCCGATCCTGGGGCCAATGCCCTTTCGGAGTAGGACGTGCCCCTCTGGACACTGCCTAACCGCCAGTTTTGCTGCTGTCTGAGCTTCCAGTTCTATGGAGATCCCACCACCACCGAGCTTCCGCATGGACGAGAGACAGCCTTGGAGGACACTGAAACAGGAGCTGAGGGGTAGGACCTGTCCTCTTGCAGCAGCTCCAGCAGCACCTGCCCACTTCCGTAGGACGTGTGGGTGATCAGGATCAGGTCTTTGGTAGGACATGTTGGGGATCGGGTGCTCAGTAGGACGTGTGGGTGATCGGGATCAGGCCTTTGGTAGGACATGTTGGGGATCGGGTGCTCAGTAGGACGTGTGGGTGATCGGGATCAGGCCTTTGGTAGGACGTGTTGGGGATCGGGTGCTCAGTAGGACGTGTGGGTGATGGGGATCAGAGCCGTGCAGGCTGTAACCAGCTGGAGGGCTACAAGCCCAGGCGATGGGCATGTGCCTTGTGCTGTACATCCCACAGTTTTTAAGCAGATGTGCACGTACTTTCCCATCTTCCCTCAAGCTGAGCTTTTAAAAGCCCACCAAACCTACAGTCACCGCTTCTGGCACTCAAGATGAGGATGTCCCGTACCACTGCACCCATCCGGAGAGGGACAGAGCTACTGCTACTATAGGAAACAGCAAGGGGGACCCGCGACCTCTTCAAAACCTGCCCGCTCCAGCTCCGCTGCCTGCAAGACACCAAGCAAAATGTTTCTGGTCCATGGAGCTACACTGTCCATTGAGCGATCCGCTACATGGGCTTTTTCGTATTTTTGTTAAATTAATAATGCCGCCTTAAACTTGCCCTTAGCACTTACTGTCTGCCTGCGCTGAAGCTGGGATGCTGAAGTCGCAGAGCACATCCCTGCTGGAAGCTAGAAGAGGCCGCCAGGGAAACACAGCACCCCCCGAGCCGATTAAGCATTTTTAAACGCAACCTCACTACTTCCAGAAAACCAGCCCTAATCATTCTTGCCCTGTCAAAGCCTCTCTGAGCGCAGTGATGCTTCTCAACAGCTCAGTAACTCTGCGCAGAGGGAGAGGAGCTGCCCCATCCCATCCGCTGCAGCCGGGCACAGCGGCAATCCGCATCTCACGGCCAAAGGAGATGATTTTTGACATAACGCGTGCCGGCGAAACTTCAGGAGCGGGGCTAATTCCTGTTAAAACACGGTCAGAAAAAAGAGGGTGAATGCCCTCGTTATCTGGGTAACCACACCGCTGCGCTGCGCGCGGTCCATCCAGCGATACCGGCCGGGTCGGGCGAGCAGGGATGCTGCGGCGCTGGGCGCTGCAGGAGCAGGGCCAACACAGCGGTCCCAGCAAAGTCACCAGCCACCATGGAAAACCTGCCTTTATTCCTTCGCGGGAGCAGGAGGCGGCGATTTCTCCCTCCCTGACTCCATCGATCCTTTTCTTGCACCCGGCTCACCCGCCCAAGCCAGCATGTTTGCAGCCGTGGAGGGGACGAGGGCAGCTGGGGATGTGGACGAAATCGTCTGGTGGCCCTGGCTCTCGCTCGGCGGCAATGGGGCCGGGCGACGGGTGGCCACAGAGGACAGACGCTGCCCTCTGCTACCCGACGTCAAGCGCCGGCTCCTGAACCTGACATCTCAGACGCCGCTCCGGGAGGCCAGAGCTGAGGCGCACGTGACTCATTTATAAATTATATACCATGTTTGTTTGGGTTGTTTTTTTTTTTATTTAAATACTGTCAGGCAGAAATTCCGCAGCAATTTGCTTTGTTTCTTTGATCACGGGATTGCTGCTCTTCTTTCCCTGGGGAAAAACATGCCCTAAAAACAAACAAACGCTGCGCTGGAAGTAAAGAGCCCCACTCCTTTGAAACCTCTGGAGATGCGCTCACAGCTGTTGGAAGACACACGCTCACCCCCCAAAAACCAAAACTACCCCGAGCTGTGACGCTGAAGGACACCAGGAGGCCCGCGGCAGCCCCGGACTCCGGTTTCACAACCTTGCGAACGTTTTCCAAACTCCTGATTTTACAAATAAGTGTGCGACAGGACACGCGACCACTATCAGCTTGTGAAAAGCTGGGGCTTCCTCTGCCAGGGCTGGAGCGGCTACTGATGGAGAAGCTCCAGGACAGCCGCTTCTTTCCACTGACCGCATTTCGATCTATTCAAGTAACTTCCATGAAGCCTCCAGCCTTCCCTACCACTGACTCAAACTCTCGTTGGTTCTGTAGATCTGGAATAATCCCTTTGGCCTCACGGCAGCAAGCGGTGCGAACCTTGTCTGTGTACATTTGATCTGAAGTGGGACCGAAGTCCCATTCTCAAGTTTCACCCCAGGGTGCCAGGAGGATCCCCTAATCCCACGGCTCCAAGAAAGCTTTAAGAAAAAGCACAGACGCAGTGAGGATCACCATCAAACCATACGCGTTGGCTACGCTGGGCTACCTACCTACGTGGATTTTTGGACTGACTTCCAGCAGAAAAGGCGCAAGATGACTTCTCTTCTACGCCTAGTCCAAGCCCGTTCACACCTGGCTCTGCACCCCACCTGCACACAAGCCACCGCAGCCTCCTAATGGCTCCTTTTGGGTGACGACCGTCATTTTTCCTACACGGGGCCTGATGCGACGCTCAGTCAATAGACAGCCTCCCCCACCATCGCCTGCACGCTTGGGGTCGCACCCTCCGCGAGCGACCCAGGGGAGCAGCCCCATGCCAGGAGAAGGTGGGAATTTACAGGCTGGCATTAAAATGTGGCTCTCAAATGGTGGTGGTGGGGGGGGGAACCTCCCCACCCCCCTTCGCCGGTGGCCCTGAGCTCGTCTCAGCCCCGCAATCTCCCTCCGCGGCTGCTCCGAGTCAGCCCTGTGCCACGCGATTGCATAAATTCAGTGCTAAGCCTTGAACTAATACAGCCAGGCTCTGCAGGGGGCTTATCAGCCGGGGCTGGGTGGCTGCGGGGGCTCGGCACCTACCCGGCTCCCGGCCGGGCGATGGCACGGGTCCAGCCAGCTCGGAGCGTCCGCCGGCAAAACCCACGCGAGCCGTGAGAAGTGCGCCTGGGAAACCCTGGAAACCTGACAGCTTTTTGTGTTGTAATAACGCCAATTCAAAAGACTTATCGGGACTGTATAAATATTTGCACAGACAACTTATCGCCGCAGCAGTCGGATACCCGGTCCCCCGGAATCAGCTGGTGGGCTTCCAGCCCTCGCCTCCCGTTGCGGGAGTCCGCTCACCAAAACCGCCCAACCCCAGCTACGCGCCCGAAACACAAAGCCTCTGTTTATACGAACAGCCTCCATCCTCTACCCTCCCTACTTGCTGTCGGCGGAATAAAATAAAATAAAATAAAATAAAATAAAATAAAATAAAATAAAATAAAATAAAATAAAGTAAAATAAAACAAAACAAAACAAAACAAAACAAAACAAAAAGCGGGAGCGGGTTCCCAGCCCACTAAAAGAACACGAGCAGGATGTCCGTTTTAGCCAAGGAATTAATTAATTATTATTAACGCAACGAGCGCTCGCTAGGAAATGTTTGTACTTTGTAATTAAATATTCCCGCTCACGCAGCTCTCAGCCTTCAGAAATTAGTACGGCATTTTGTAGTCCAGTTTTGTTTCCTTTTTAATAAGGAAAAAACCCTTCACACTGAATTTTTCATTTTCCGCTGGCACAGAAAGGCAGGAGAAGGTCTCTTAATATTCATGCCCGTTTTCCTTTCTAAACACTTACAAATACTTTTTTTCAGCGGCATGTAGAGTTTTCCTAAGGAAAAGCCCCGTGTCGTTTCCGCTGCAGCGCAAGCTCCATCTCGACGGATAAAGCCTGTCCCGTCACCCTTCCTCACGCGAGCGGGTGCCTCGCTCTGCACCGACGTTCCTGGGATTTCCATCCCCGGGAGCCTACACCGCCGGTTTCTCGATGAGGAGGGACCTACGCAAGGCATCCCTCCTGCAAATATCAATGGCCAAACTCGTTCAGGGAAGGACTCGCCCACAGCACCGGGACTGCAACACCTCACCCTAATGAAGGACCGGTTTCTAATCCCTTCATTCGAGGCCCGTTCGCATCAGCCAGCTGCTCACGAAATAAAGGGCAGCAGAATCCAGCCCCCCCCCCCGCCCCCCGTCTCCGTGAAATGGGTCAAAGACACCCAGGATTATTACTAATTTGGAAAGGAAAGCGCCCCCAAGACATAACGTCATTCCACCGCGAGATTTTTATCGCTTTCGCTCACAACGAGCCCGTACCAGGGGAATCACGGCGCGGAGGGCTTTCTCACCCGCTCGGAAGGAAACCGGACCCAGCTCCTACCCGCCGGAGCCGCCGCCGGAGCTACGCCGGTAATTAAACCACCAGACCAGGTGAGCAGCTTCACCTGCCTCGCCCGCCCTTCCCGGAAAATAAAAAGCACTGCAGCTCAGGTTCAGAGATTCCACTTTAATCTTCTCTTTACCCTCAGACGGACGGGCGCAATCGCTCCCTTCTGCCATCCCCAGCCATCGCTGATTTAGCTAATGCTCCCTTCCAGCAGGAAACATCTTAACTCCGAAGATCCGATGATTGCCCCAGCAATCACTTGTTCAAATAGTTGAAAATTAAGACTATTGCACACAAAGTAAATTAAGTCATTTTCTACCCTCCGAGGGTCTCCCAAGCCGATCAGATTTCCCACGACTGGTACGGCACGCTGCCTCATTACTGGAAAGAAAATACAGCTCCGTGAGTCCTCTAAGTGCACTGCCCTCAAAGACTTGGGGGGGGGGGGGGGAAAGATCTCCGCAAACACAGATCCCACTGCAACCGAAACGAAGAGCAGAGGACGATCGGCCGAGCACGTTTATCCGCTCCTCTCGTGCCTTAGGCCGCGCAAGCCCCTGCGAATCCCAAAAGGGTTGCTGTATGCAGCCGTTCTCTAGGACACCAACTTTGGCGACGGCGATGGCTTCATTCGCACGGATGCCGGCAGAATCAGGGGTGAAGGAAGATGCCCTCCAATGTAAAAAGAACGGAATCGGGTCCTAAAGCAGGCACTGCTTCGCCATCCTTAATACAGCAGTCCTACTTCTCGGTCGCCTTCCTAAAACAAGTAAGCAAGGCAGCTTTTAGGCCACGACCGATCATTTTAAGTAAGTTGTTTTGATCTGAGCCTGCAAACATTCCTACCGCAACGCTACGGGATGCTCTGTCAGCTTTAGCCGTTAAAACAAGCCTTGAGCGCGGGGACGGTGCTGTGCCGCTTCCCGCCGCTCCCTGGATCCCTTCCACCCTGGCGGCGGCATCTCAGAGAGGTTTTGTTCCCGAGCCCAAACGAGCTGGAATCGTTCCCAAGCGTTTGGAAACCTTGAGCAGAGCAATAAGCACTCGGCATTATGGTAATCACCTGGTGGTGGCCGCTGTAACTTCAGTTTTACGTTGAGACCTTCATTGAAACCCTCTGGTTTTGACTATTTTTTCTCTTTGCAGCAGAACCTCTCCCTGGTTGGTCTCAGGCCAGAGGTGAGCTTTTGTAAAACAAAAAAAACAAACAAAAAAAAAAAAAAATCGGTCGCTTATTTTCAGCTAAAAAGAGAGTGGGTGGGAAAACCCCACTGACAAGAGCATTTTAAGACAGTTAGTCACAAGTTACCGAACGAGGGGACAAACGGCCGCCCCACGTTTGCATGCAAATCAGGCCCTCAAAGAACCAGCCGTTTATAGACTGGTGGGGAAAGCAAGAGAAAAAGAAAGCAAATGCTATTAACAGAGTTAAATATTTTTGTACGTGCTTCAAAGCATGTCCAGTAATCACTCTGTGCTGGGTTGCTTCAGCAGAAGCTGGCCCATGAGGCCAGGCCCCACCACAGAGGTCCATCAGGATGCACAGGGAACGCAGCTTTAATCTGAAAGATGGAGAAGAAACTGGAGCTCGTGGGTTCTTCCATCCTGGGGGCTTTCTCGGAAGTCAGGCTTTCTGAAAACGCCATCCACGACCACGACAAATGCCAGGTTCACCGGGGCACCTCAACTTGAGAGCCCACCTTTCAACATTACCTGTCCTTTGGCATGGGGCTGGAAGCGCGCGTCAGCCCTTCGAGGCCAGGGGGAAACAAGGGGCGTAGTACAGGTGATGAGGGCAAAAACTGTCTGAGCTTGAGGAAGAAGCAAGGACCCACTGCTCAAACGGTGAGGCCAGCCACCGGGAACCACGCCAATGTTCCTACGGACTCCACACACACCCTCTTCACCTACTAATTCCTTTGGTGTGTGCAAGCATGGACCACGGCATCCGCGTCTGCTCCTCCAGGCTCTGTCTGAACTCACGTCTTGCCTCGATCCCAGCCATTAGTGAAGCCACACTCATGGAAAACCTCTTGCACAGGCATGGAAATCTCCCGCTTGGATCAGGAAGCTTCACCTAGCCTCCACAACCAGAAAACTCCCTTCCTTTCATCTGCGCAGGTGTTTTGCATTAGCCAAGAGCACCACTGGCTCTATCTACATGAGGGCTTTCGTCTGGAGGAGATGCCCCGGCTGACCCCACTTGCCATGTTTGGGTTCAGTGCAGCGATGAGTTTGTGTACGTTTTTATCAGGTGCTTTGCAAGGAAAACGATGCGGAAGGCTTCACCCGGAGCGTGCCAGACACGCTCCGAGCCCCGCTGCAGGCGCAGGAGCCCGAAGCAGCGACAGGTCCTGCAGGCAGTCTTGGACGAGTTTGGTGGGGACGTTTGGCTCGGGCCACCAGAGCACAGCGAGGCTGCGGTAGAGCTCCCAAAGACGGCGTCTGGGAGCTAATCCCAGGTGCACGAAAGGCTGCAGGGTGAAACCTGGGTCCAAGCAAAGCCCGAGAAGAATCTACGCGCTGGAGAAAGCAATGAGTAAGACCGGGCAGAAGAAGACGACCAAGACTACTCCCCAGCCACCTGCTAAAGCCTTGGGCTGTTCAGAGAAGGTCTGCGGCGACGTGCACCGGCGCAGTTATTCCTGCTGCCCCCGGGCCCCTGCCTCAGCCATGCCTCGTCCGGGGATGAGTATTTGGAGAGATCACCTACTCAGCAGAGGTGCAATTTGGGGAAAAGCCCCGCACCTCCGTTGCCCACCCCAAGCCAGATACGCACCAGGGAGAGGCTCCAAGTCCCCCCACGCAAGTATTACGTACAAAACAGACAGAAACATCCCAGTGCTGAGCCTGATGCGTGTTTTTTTCCTGGCTCGTTTGAATTATCACAAGAGCCTGAGAAATGCCAGGGCCCTGCTCGCCGTCACCTTATTTCCACCGCCTGGCGTGTTTAGATGTCGCATATCCCCCCTCTTCCTCCTCCACCCCCCCCAGCATGCAGGCGCACAGAAGGGGACGGCCCACCACGGCACAAGAACTCTGCACGCGCTGTGACTTTCCTCCGGTTACCCCTTATCTACCCCCGAGCCCCGATAAATATCAACCGATCACCTCCTCCTCCTCCTTTTATTTATATAATTTTTTTTCTTTGGAAACCAGACTCGCTCAGCTCTCGGGATGCTAAAAGGGAGCTGCGAAGAGCCCAGCCCCGGTCCCGCTAGAAACACCGGGATTTTAATATTTTGCTTGGAAATGGGCGCATGCAGAAGCTGCCGGTGTAAGCAAAAGCGGAGCAGTTTCTCCCGACCTTTCCTAACCCAGCCTGCTATTCTTGGGCACCGTCAAACTGAGGAATTTTCCCTTCTCCTTCTCCTGACAATACGCTATTTGAAAATGTTTACGCTGAGGATTAAATCCCCATCCGGGCTGGAGAGCGCGGTTCATTCACAGCTTCTGCTCTTCGGCGGCGCTTCCTCTCCGAGCTGGCTTTGGGAGGCTGTTTTGCAGCTCCCCGGCCGGGGAAGGCAGCCCACGGCCGGAGCCCGCGGGTACAATCCGGTACGGCAGCTGGCAAGCTCGGGAAACCGCCCGGTGCGCGACCGAGAGGGCTTGGGCTCAGCAGGACCAACATTTTTCCTCCGTGGTGACTTAACGTACGACGCGCTGCCCTCCTGCCAAGTGCCGGCTCAGCCCTTATCCCTCCGTCGGGTTTGTGCAAGCATGTCCCTCATCTCCGCCCTTATCCCTCCGCCTGGGCCAGGTGACTCCCCGTGAGCTCCTGCTACTCGTGGCGAAGTACCCTATTTCTCCCCCAAAAACACTCGGCGGAGTTTCGTTTCCCCGCCAGCAGGCTTGAGTCACATTTTAACCGCCAAGATTTATACGCAGACGCTTAACAAATGTATTCCATTACAGCCTTTGCAAAACTACATTTCAACCTAAACATTCAATTAATGTAATTAAATTGCTACCTGGCGGTATTATCTAATTTAACTTCAGATCTGCGCTATTGAAAAGCATGTGTCTTTTAGCACTCCCGACTGGCAAGACATGTGATAAACAGACCTATAAACATGTTGGCTCAACCGAGCTGTTTAAAAATAAATTAGCAAACTATAAAAATAAACAGTAACATACATATGTACTCAATTATGAACTAACTCTAATTTTTGTTCTGAAATACTGTCTTTGACCTTAGTCATAAACAAGCACCATTAAAAAAACATAATATCTCAACAGACAGAAGGGCAGGGATTAAACGCTCGTCGAGCGCAGCAGAATGCAAAATAAGGGATGAAAAGAAAGAAGAAACGAAAAGAAAAGAAAAAGGGGGGCGGAAAAAGCTCACCCTTTATTCAATGCAGCGACCCACACTCACCACAAGTGTTTATGTTGATTAAAGCTGCTTAGATTCGCGCCGAAGAAGTTGAAACCTAGCGAAGTGCATAGAGTTAAAGCCTTGTAAGGTCGGGGGGCAGGAAAATATCATTTTATCTCGCAGCACGGCTTTGGGAGGGAAGGCGGCGTGGGACCCGCGGAGCCACCCACGGCCCTCGGCTGCCCGAACCCTCCTACCGTCTTGCAAGGATTCAGCCACCCGAAAACATATGGCGGAAAGGTGGGAACGGTCCTCGCGCCGGCCGCACGGGAGCGGAGGGGGAAAAACAAACAAACAAACAGATTTTTTGGAAGAGCGTAGAGCAGCGTCCAGGCCATGTTTTTGCCATTAATCTAGCGCTCCCGTAAGAAAAGAACAAGGCACATGCTACGACTGCCAGCGCTCTCAGACTTCCTCCGGGAAGGAAGGCAGAAAAGAAGGAAGGATGAAAAGTCGATGCACAAAAGGCACATTTTGGCACCCAGGGCAGAGATCTTCAAGGCTTTCAGGCTACGCAGAAGGCACCAAGGAACGTCCCTCCCCACAGCCAGACGCATGCCCGCATGTGCACCCGCCAGCAAAACCTCCCAAGAAACCCAAAATCACCAATAAAAGTAGCTGAGCAAGCGCTCCGTGCTTCTTCATCACAGAGAACCAACCCAGCACACCAACTGCCAGTGGGCTTTCACCCCAAAAAGCCTTATATAAATAAGAAATAGGAGGGAACTCGTGTTCATTGACACACCGGCTCGAAAACAGGCAGAGAGAGGCGGGTGGAAGAAAGGCTTCGCCCCAGGCCAGCTCCTCGCCAGCAGCGAGACACGTAGACCCAGCCGCGCAGTCAATAACGAGGCAGGGTCTGACATTTCCACGAACAAGAAGGGCCCGCCAGTTGCCGCGACGCAAACAAAACACCCACAAGGCAGGTTTTTCAAGGGATGCAACGCGAAGGGTCCACAGGAGCCGGCAATGGCATGCGTCTTATTTTTTCCCCCCCGAGGACCTCCACGTCGTTCGAAGCGGGATGCAGGAGAGCTCCACAGGATGGAGGAAGCGCCAACCGGATGGCAAAAGAGGATGGAAATAGAGACAGGCAGGGCTGCACCGGGTCTCGGGGTTATTTGGGAAAACCACACAGCTTAAGCGGTGTGGGAATTACTTCCAGCCGTCGGAGCTGGCACGTGCCACTGCCTGGTGGGGAGCAGCAATGGCCTCTCCTTCACAGTCCTCAACACTATCAACAAAGCCAAAAGGATTTCCCTTAATTTCTGGTGCCAATATTTGCCAGTTTTCCCCCCTCCTGGTTTTGGGTTATTTTTTTCCTTATTTTTTTTCATTTTTGTTTTAATTCTGCAAATAAATGTCTATCATTCCCTTAAGCAACTTCTGGATGCTGCCGCTTGGGAATGACCACCAACGATCAGTCAAACGGAGACTGGCAAAGCATCAGTGCAACCGGGAGCTGAGCTCAGCGCTGTGATTTTTCCATGATTTGGCAGCAGGAGCATCTCACGCACGTGGATTGACCAGCACCTCCCCGGACGTTACGCTCACATTTTGCTCCACGCCGCAGCTACCCCTCACCCTCCGTTCAGAGTTGGGCATCTCTCACGCATTGCGACAGCGAAACAAGAGCAAGAACAGGTCCCGTCCAGGCAATCCGCTCCTTTCCTCTTTCTCTAGCACAAGAAACTTGAAACCCAGCCCTGTCCCAAGGCCACCTCCCCAGCCCCGAGCTTACCCTGACTGCGAAGACATCTTCCCTGACACGTGACGACAATAAAAAAAACGCAATTAAAGCAACACACCAGTTTGAAAACGAATGCCATTTTCTGCCCATCCTCCCTGCTCTATTACCGATAAAACACTTGAAGACACTATTCATGCAGACATAAAGCGCTAATGGCTACCTGTTAACATGTTTCATCATGCTAATATTTTTGCTCTGACTCTGACAGTTCCCTTTCTGTTATTTTAAGCTAAAGGAGCGCTAATCTGCGTTGGACCTGAAGGCTGCAAGAATTACAATCTACATAAACTGCGCAATTAATGACACAGTTTCCTTCCACCCTGCACCATTCCGTGGACACAGCCCTCTCTCAGCCAAGCTCTTTTCCAGGCTGTAAGAAGCTGGAAGTGCGGGAGCATAGAAGTAGCCTGGGAAGATGGTAAGTCGTTACCGAAAAGTGCCATGAATTCTTGCTCAAGCCCCACGGTGTTTGAGGGCTGACAGGAGGCGAGAGCGCCACGTGAATGACAAAATCCAACGTACTCCGAAAGTCACTTTTCATGGCTTAAGGAGAAAAATTCGGTGGCCATTCCCATATGACTTCAGGGATGAGTCCTCAGGGCTAGAACATCAGCTGGCGCAAATTGGCCGGGCCGGGCCCATCTGATTTACACCCCAAGGGCTGCCCTAGGTGTGACTACAGATGATTGACTGGCTCTTCTGCACGCGGAAAGAATCACAGAATCACAGAATGGTTCAGGTTGGAAGGGACCTTAAAGATCATCTAGTTCCACCCCCCTGCCCTGGGCAGGGACACCTCCCACCGGACCAGGTTGCTCCAAGCCCCGTCCAACCTGGCCTTGGACACCTCCAGGGATGGGGCGGCCACAGCTTTTCTGGGCAACCTGGGCCAGAGAACAAAACTCTTTGGTTACCACCTTAGCCAGTCACTGGCTCCAGCTGGACATCTGCGCAGACACCCTGTACCCAACACTGAAAAACGCGTTGGGCACGTCTCTGCGCTGCCCCACATGAGCAGATATTGAGAATATATTGACCTGCTCGTGTGGAAGAAGAGCCTGGTCCTCCGTGACTACCAACAGCACGGGTCACAGCCATGACCTGATTTTCCACGGAGCAGGAGAACAGAAGCTCTTTTGTCTCCAGAGCTGTCACAGCTCCACGGAGATACCCAGTGGCTTTGAGCATACGCACAGGGACGTTCCCTTTTCCCAGCTTTGCAATTGTTTATTACCACAAATTAAGAGCGCTAACAAGCCTTACTGGAGCCCATTGCACAGAGGTTAAGAAACACGACTTATCTGATGCAATCGTCAATGCAACGCAACCTCCCAAGTCCCAGTTCAGGCACAATATTCACGAGTAACCGGAGGGGATGGGCAGAAGCTCAAGGGAGAGCCAGGGATGCTCGAGTCCAACCCGCGATGCCAGAGAGGAAAGACAAGAGAGCACAGTAGGGGACAGCTAATTTCTTGCCTGCTTTGTGTCTTCTGCTCCTTCCCACTCTGGCCAGGCTGGAAAGAGGACACTGGTTTGGGTGGACCTCTGGTCTGACCCAACATGGCTAGTTTTTTATTTTTTGTGAAAAAGATTGCTCTACGGTACAAGTAGGTGAGGGAGACCTTTATGTGCCGGGCTGAAGCATAAACATGGGCAGGCTTCACCACCTAAGCCTTGTCATTTGGTTGCCACTGCCGCGAGGGCAGCGTCACAACGGGTCGAGGTTGCCTCATCTGCAGACCTCCATACGCCCAAGCCGTGCTGCACAACGGACCAGAGAGTGGCCGGTGTAGCAGGTGGCAAATACAAAGCAGGTGACAAAGGCTCTTCCAGCAAGGGTAGAGATGTTGGGGAAGGCAGGCTGATGCCTGATGGGTTTTTCCTCCCGTGGGGTCACTCCTCCCCAGCACGCTGCAGTCCTCCGCACTCTGCAAAGCTCCAGCCCCCCTGTGCTTGCTCTGCAAATGAGTTTTTGCCTCTTTGCTTGCGGCTGTGGGCTCCAATCCACCTAAATGCAGGCTGAGCAGAGGGGTCTGATTAGGAAATTAACCCCCCGTGTTTCTAAGGTCGCTCCCATGTTGACCTGAGCTCGGCTGGGGCACCTCAACGACGTTACCTGGAGGTTCGTCCTCTCGCTGCTCCCAGGATGCTGACGGTGACAGGCTCCCCCAGGGGGAGTCATTATCAGGAGGGTGTTTACTTACAGAGAGTCCCCACATCAAGCCCCGAGCCTTGCTGCGCCCACCGGGCGAGAGGGACGGGAGGTTTCCACCGCAAACCGGGTTGGGAGGCACGAAAGGCGGGAGAGCAGATAGCATTTTCGAGGGAGCGTGAGATAAGAGGAGGTGGAGTTTCCCGATAAAGAGGATTTCCCTGCTCAAATATCAAAGGATTCACACTAAGAAAAGGGGGGAGAAGGGGAATTACATCAGTCTGAGGCACACTTTCTCTTTTAAACTCTGACCTTCTATTGTCTGTCTTCTTGACTAGGATTTAAAGGCCCTTTGTTGGGCTGTGTTACATGGTGTGATCTAGAAAGCCGTCACAGACGAGGCACCATGGGCTTTCGGCTGTGCCGACGCTCAGGCTCCCCCCTTGCCTGCACCGGACTTTCGGAAGGCGCTGAGCCAGCTCGGATAAGTCAGCACTTTCTATCAACACCCTTTCAAAGCCAAGCCACGGCGCGCCCTCCCAGTGCCCTGCTGCTACGCCTCTCCTGGCACGGCCAACGCGGGCCGGTGGAGGTCCTGGTGGGCTGTTCCATCGCACCAGCCCGCTCTCACCTCCCTCCCAAGTCCTCTCCAGACTCTCCCGACAGCGTTCTTCCCATCCCAAACACAAACGAATGGGTGAAGAGCAGGTGGCGGAAGCGTAACAGATGCCTAAAATGGTTTAGAGTGATCTACGAGCATCTTTTGGTTATAATGCTCCATTAATGTGACATTTATGTGGAGTAATATAATACCGCTCACTTACGAGCAACCTACACCAGCCAGTGAGGTTTCCCTGCATGAGATGGATGAAGCAGATAACCAGGAGGGTTTTGACAAGGCCAGGGACCCTACCAATGGGGTTACGGGGGACAGGAGGCGCCAGCGGTCGAAGGGGACGTGCCGGGTACCACAGCCACTATCCCAGAGGGAGCGGAGGGCAGGGGATGTTGGGCAGGGAGAGGAGGACGGAGCAACGTCTCAGGAGGCAGAACTAGAGCGAGCCGCAAATGGGCAAAAACATGGCTTGAACGTACGGAGCCGAACAGCCCCTCTCTGAGGAACGGGAAACGCGATACCCAAGGAGGGTTTGACCCAGTCCTGACGACACAGCCTTGCTGTCATCATCTCCAAGCCAGCTGCAGCTCCAGCATCCCTCAGATTTTAGAGCAGCCAGTGCTACACTTTGCAGCTAAATGCATCTTTAATGTCAAACAGGCCTAATACGGGCTCCGGTTTTGCTACCCTGATTTATAAACGTCGCCGCAATGGGCAGGAGAAGGGACGGCCTCGCAACCGCAAGCCTCCGTTACTCCCCGCAGACGGCTTGTTTGCAGCTTTGTGAACTGCCTAATTTATTTTGCCCCTACATTTTGGTCATTCATCTAGTCTCTTCCTAATGGCGCTCCAAACGCTGACACTTTGGGAAATGTCTAAAATGCTGTAACCCTTACACGGCCCTGCAGAGGTGAAAAGGACCAAGGGCAACCGCTGAATCTTTCCAGAACAAGAGAGGGATCATCTATCTCCTCCTCCCCACCCGCCGCTCCACCACAGGCACTGTCCTCATCTCAGCCTATTTGAGTAAAACACAAACCGAGGAGAGCTGCAGCCACCTCAGCATCTCTGGATGTCAAAGGTATTGTGTGACAGCCACAGCCCGTACCGGTGACCTGGGCGTTCGTCCCTCCCGGCCGTTTGCTCCTACAGCTTTGCCCATAGGAGAAAACATCCGAGAAATCAAGGAGAAAACATCCGAGAAATCAAGAGGCTGCTTGAATTCAGGCTGCGGCAATGCCACCCGGAGATGAGGAGGGAAAAATAAAACTGACATGCCCAACACCTCCGGCAAAATGGGGAAGGAACGAAAGCGGAACCTGGAGCCTGATCCAAAACCCAAGTCAACAGAAAGAGTTCGGTGGATTTTGGCACCGTGTTTCATCATTTAAGCGTACGCTGGCTAGAAAGTGAACAACCAAAGGCATTTTGACGTTGCAGGCCTAGCAAATGTTGTTGGCGGTCTCGGCATTTAGGAATAAATGCAAAAAGGATCACAGGGCGCTATCGCTAGCCTTCCGCTAGACGCCTAGAACTCTGCAAGAGGCATTCGGTGTCACAAGGACAAATCTGAGGACACGGAAAGCATCACCAAAGGACAGGCAGAACAAACACCGAACAAACTTCTGCCAACGGACTAAATCTGTGTCACCGTATTCTACCCGCGTTTTGCATTTCGCCCTACCCGGGCGCCCTGAAATAGGTGCGCGCAACCAGAGCAACGACAGCAGACCTTTAAAGACGTGAGAGCTGCGGATGAAAAACATGTTGGAACGCTTACCGTGTCCGGTGCCAAAAATGTGTCTCTAACCTGTAGGAAGAAATGGGTGTGGAGCTGCTCACGCAAAGAGCACTGCACTCGCACGGCAGGGCGCCAGGTCCCCCCTCTTGGCTTCTCCCTGGTGAGGAGAACGGCCACTCGAAGGTGACCGAGGAGCTGTTTCACCTCCCCACGTTTTGAGAGAAGCACACGGGCAGCCGGTCAGGGAGATGCGGTGGGAATGACGGGAAACCCCGTGGGATCTGTTTGAAGACTAAAGCCCCAGCGCCACGGACCGACACGCGGCGCTGAATGGCGGTGCTCGGCAGAGCGTGGTGCTCGCCGCTTCTTTTCGGAGGCTTCAGTCACCTCCTGCGCGGCACTGAACGGCTGCGAGCAGACACAAAAAACACACACAAAGCCTAAAAGTATTTCATCGGAATTGAAGCTCAATTTACAGCTCCCGAGACTCAAGGGTGTGTTTGAGCAGCCCTTTGTTGCAGGGTTTTGTCAAGTTATGTTCTGACTTGTCCCCTGCATGGTTGTGCAGTAATTCGTGATACTGATAGTCAATTACTTTGTTCACGTCACTCAAACACTGACTCTTTCTTTTTTTTTTTTTTTTTTCCCCTTTTTCCCTTTCTCAGCGTGGCTAATCCGGGAAAAGACAACACACAGCTAAAGCACTGCTTCGAAAGGCGTCAGCGTTAACTCCCAGCCGGCCCGGGCTGGTGTCCCCAGCGGTCCCCTCCTGCCCTGACACCTTCCCCTTTGCCGGCACAGGGAGGAAAGCGACCTTATCTCTCCCAAAATACGAGTGGGTCCAGACTCCTCGACTTCCTTCCCGACGGGATAAGCACTTACCCGGGTAATCTCATTACAGCCTTTGTTCTCTGAAGGTTAATACTTACCGGGATGAGTAAAGGCTCCGCAATCTGACCCCAACGCAGCAGAAACCATTGCTTAGGGCCAAGTTTTCATACTCTTTATTATGCTGAACACCGTATGCCTCCGCTAGCGGAGCAGCGGCAGCACCAAAATAAACGCGAAATGCTTGCAAATAAGGTGTCGGCCCCACTTTTGGCCTCAAGTTTTTCTGCCACCGCCACCGTGATAGCTCTGAAAATTAGCAGATGCTGCCAGTTCCTAACAAATACATTACTAAATTATTCTGAAACAACAGCAAAAACAAATTATACAAAGAGTAAAATTCAAGGAGATGCCTTTCTCTCCAATTTCACCATGCAGAAGAAAATAATTACAGGTTTTTGTTAATTTAAGGAAACGCTTCACTTTTTTTCTCCCCATCAGACATGAGGTGTGAATTATGCCAACACGATTCCAATTTGACGGGGTTATTTGCATACTGTAGCCCCAATGACTCCCGTAGATTTGAGAGCTATGGAATCAAAAACCGGGTTTCCAAGAGTTTCTTAGAAAGAACTGCAGCCACCGCCCTCCCCAAAGCCAAGCCGCACGGCTCCTTGGCAGAGGCACGGGACACCGGAGACATCCCCATTGAGACGGAGAGCGGCACGGTCAGCACGTGGTAAAACCTTCCTCCTGAATACCAGACTCCCAAAACACCACGGGCAAGGGGGAACCTTCAATGCCAACAACGTACATTTCAACGCAATGCTACCCTTGGTCAGTCGGGATGGTTAAAACGCGTTATCCACTTGTTGCAAAACTCCTGTTGGCAAAACGTACAGGTGAGGCATACCTATAGATGGGCCCAGAAATCCATACGCGACCTCAGACCCGCGCAGGGCAATCCATCTTGCCACAACACTAAACAAAACTAAAGAAGACAAGGCGAGCAGACAACTATTTTTCAATGGAGGCTGTCAAACCGTTGCGCGCTCATTAATAACGTAAACCTAACCCCCTTCACAGGAGGGCCGTATCATAATTAGCGCAGGACATAAACCAGATTTTCCATTTGGTTTCCAAACAGAAAATTCAGAGGGGAAAGCTGCATGGAAATGAAACAGAAGATGTACAGATCTTCGTTCAGTGACCAAAAGTTTTCTCAGCTTCTCTTCTTTTTCGCTAGCTGAAGCTGCACCTCAATTCACCCAACCACACTTTCCAGCAAATGTATTAACTGCCCCCAAAAAGGTCTCGTTTTTCAGATGAACACACCACCAGGTGCTGAAATTAAGAGATCAAATCCTACCCCTGCGACTAAACAAACACCGTGCTGAGCTGAATTACGTGTCTCTCCCAAAGTCCCTCAGGGAATGAGGGAAAGCGCTAGGACCAAAACTCAGCTGGAGTCGCCGCACGTCCCTGTGGGCTGCTCAAGGAGGTATTCGACTTGCCAGAGGCTGCAAGGGGCAACCAGCCTCCTGCGCCAAGACTTGCACGGTTCCTGCGTCACAGCTCCATCCCTTCTCCCACCACCATCCCGACCTTGTATTGGAAGGCGGCGAACTTAACGTGATAATCAGAGTGGTCCAGCTCAAACCCAAAAGCGGGGCTGGGCAGTGAAACCAAAGAGGTGTTTCCACTTGGTCCATTGCCCAGGAGAACCTTGGCTCCAGAGCCTCCAAGACCATACCTCCTTCCACAGGTGTAGAGATGCCCATTACAGCACCTGTGCATGCTCCCCTGAAATACACCCCGCACACAAACCTCAGCCAGAGACACTCTCCCACGCCGGGAGACAATTAAATGGGAAGGACGATGACGAATGGGGTGCAGGATTCAAGAGGAAGGAGGCCAGCCTGCCGGAGCTGCACGCTAGTCCATGCCAAGCCATACAAGAGAAACGGCATTTGCTTATGCCAGTTGTTGAACCCAAAGCTGTAAGAAAAGATGCCAACAAATTCAAGAGGGGAACTGCATTTTAATCCGGCAATTACCTCTAGTTCCACCCAGTTTGACTCAACGCAACGTGCGAAGCGGCTGCTTCCACCAGCTCTGGGCTGAACCTCGCCTTCCTGCCCCGCAAAGCCCCTTGCCTCAAGTGTTTGGGGCGATGAGTGGTCTGATGCCTCACTTCAGGAGGGCAAGGTGCCAGCCGCCCCGGCACAGCATCGGCCTGCTAAAGAGAAAAAATCTCTTGACGTGAACAGCCTTGCCGACTACCGGCCTGCCGCTACCCTTCCCTTCTTGAGGAAGGTTATTGAGAAAGCAGTGTTGGAGCAGGGCCAGCCACGTCTTGATCTTGCGAGGTGTCCTTGATCCCTATCAATCTAACTTTAAAGATAGAGGTGATATTAGATCCCATGTCTAAGAACGCCCTTCAAGCGGCAGATGTCGGGGAGAGGTCTCCTACCAGCTCGCTGTTCCACCCCGAGCTGGCCCAGAACAACCCCGTCTCCGACGCGGACCTTGTTCTTGAACTCCTTTCCCCACACATCCTCCACTCGGGATGACCGCCCCTTGTGCCACCCGCCCTCAGAGACAGTTGGCAACGACAGCAGTCGCATCTCTCAGAAATTTCTGGACCTGGCCTTGACCCGATCCGCTTTTAGGGCGGAATAAACTTATGCAGAATCTTCTTGTAGCCCAGCCGCTTTTTTCGCCAAAAATAAATAAGACAAAAAAACGTGCCCGGCAGCAAAAGGAATGGATTGCACCAACAGACCCATCAATAAGTAAATAATATTTATCACGGGCTTTGCCCTACAGCGTTTGGACAGACACTCGAAAGATAAGCGCCAGTTCGGTGCGCGTGCTTGCCAGCTGGTCACGTCCAAACGCTCTCCATCTCAACACGCTTTGGCTGGTAGGGACACGGCCCAGCATCAAGCCGGAGACGCGGGTGCCCATGCTCCAAGGGATGGTGTTTTAGGTACCCGCTCCCAAAAGAGTCACCCGCATGTCGAGACCCTCCAAAGCCCGGGCGGAGGGGAAGACCAGCTCGGGCTCCCCATCCTCGGCGGTGCCAGATTACATTTCCACGGCAGCTGCTCCTTTTGTCTACACCCCCAGTAAAGCCAAACCAGCCTAAAATTTAATTTAACCTGCTGTAAGCCCAAGTGTCAGGCACTTAGATGGCAGCTAAAAGCGCCGCTCTCAGATAACTGAGTGACACCGGCTAATAATAGCCCACGCATTAGGAGAGCGGGAGCGGACATTTTGTGTAACCAAAGAGGAACCTGTGCCTGGGAACAGCCCGGGGTGGCCGGTCTCAGCAGACGCCGCACGCCGAGCCCACCCGGCCTCTTATGTGATTAGCCGCACTAATACCACCGGTGACCTCTCTTTCAAGCTCGGAGGCAACAATAGTCCTGGCTTTTGTTAGCGGGAGAACAAAATGCCACCTTTTACTGCTCTGCAATCATAGCTGCTTCCCTTTTCATCTCCCAGAGGCTCAGGACCAGACCTTGCTCACCGGGGAGGCTGGTTAACCCTTGCCAAGCAGCCCAGACGCAGCGGCAGGGTCCCCGGGCTCCTCTTCTCCCCACAGCTCTTCATTTGCACGGAAAACACCAAATAAGCCCTTTCTGGTGGAGGATACACACGCGCAAGAGGGCTCTTCTCTGCCAGATGTTGCCGTAGGCAGCAAGTACCCGGCGGCTGCTTCAAGCCCCTCAGGCGCATCACTAGGTCACCAAAACCTACGCTGAGCTCTCCCTCCTCACTCTGTCTTACGGAACTGCCTTAACGTATAAAATGGACCCACCCACCACCGGCAAGAAACTGGTTTTAACTTAGGTGACCTTCCCTCGTCCAACCTTAAGAGGAGTTCAGAAGAAAAGGAGACTGTTTTCCACAGCAGCGCCTCCCAAAACTTCCAGAGCTCAGCAGCTCTCCCGGTAGAAATGGCAAAGCCACGTCTCACAGAAAGGATGCTCTTGGCACACGGTGCCGGTGTGGTTTTGGGCTTGTGTGTGCAAGGCTCTTCCCAACAGGAGGAGGACGACGGATGCACAGACGAGCTCGCTTCCCGCTGCCTCTGCTGCCCACGGCCGGAGCAGCGCTTGCTCGTGACTTTGGGAAGACCAGCCTTCATCCGTCTTGGGATTCCCCGGGAGCAGGGCACCTCATCGACCCCCACACCACTCCCCCTCTCTTTCCTCCCGACAAGGGCTACACGGAGCGCGGGGAGCTCTCTCCCGCAGCGCGCAAGGGTCTTGGATGCACAGCTGACTGCACGTGTCAGTTATGCTCCAAATGGGTTTTCGCAGGTCAAGGTTCCGCAGGCAGCAAGAGCAAACACTATTTTTAGACGGGATAAGGTCGCGGTGCTTTTAGAGACAGTGAGGTCTACAATAAAACCTATTGATCAGTCTCTGGAACTAGCGCTCCGGAGAGACGCCTAGATTGAAACAAAAATTGCCTGGCCGTTTTCTCTATAGACTCGGTGGGTAAAAGCTTGTTGGACTCCGTCTCTTTCAGGAGATAAAATAAGTAAGAAGAACCTGCGTGCAGACCACAGTTGTCCATTTAAGCGGATGCACGGGGAGGGGAAGGGAAAGCGGGACCCACGGGAGAGACCAGCGAGAAGCTCCAAGCATACTTCCGCCAAGTGACAAGCCAGCCGCCCGGAGGGCAAAGGCCATCCTTGTCATGCCCGTGACTCCCACCTCTGCAGCCCACTTGCCCAGTCGAGGCGCGAAGGCACTAGGGCAGCCTTGATTTTTAAGAGAATTAATGTTTTACACGCGTCTTGGAGAGCTAGGAAGGCCTCTGAAGGCAACCATCACTGGGGTCCCCGACAGCCCACGCGCGCGCACCTATTCGGCTGGTTGTGTTTGGGCCATGAAGACCACCCAAATGATATGCGGAGAGCCAGAGGTGGAAAACAGAGCCATGTTTCAACCAGGCAAATTACGTAGCTGGATGGTTCGCACACTTCCCAAGGTCTTCACAACAAATCCCAAGCATTTATCCGGGTCATGGAAGAGCTTTAACCAAAAATACCAAAGCGGTGGACTGTCACACCTCCAACTTCAGCCACAGGCCTGAGTCTGCCATGGGTGCGTAAATACCTCTCCACCACAAGCAGCTCTTTACTGTATTGGAGGTTGGCGACCACGGGGACGAGCGTGAAGACGGCGGAGTATCTTCATTCATCACCTGCCCCGCTCCCGCAGCCTCGCTGACAAACAAAACACGCCACGGTAAACAGAATCCATACACCACACCCTGACCCCAGCGACCCCACCAGCGAGCAGAGCCTGCCCGGGACGGAGCACCCCACCATGCTTTACCAACACAACGACCAACGCAGTTGTCGGATATAATAATAACAGTAATAATAACGATAATAATAGATAAAGGCTATTGAGCTATGAAATGCTAGGGTGGGTGACGGGATACAGAGCTTACGTTCTCCTCGGGACAATTACGCGAGCAGAGAGACCCTCTTTGGTTTCTTTACAGAAAGGTTCTTAGACTTCTACCAGTACTTCTTCCGCTTTTATGATTTTCTCCTGTGACTCTAGGACAAAGTCCGAGATAAAATGGCTATAATAAGTAAGGACAAAGTTACTTGGGAATGAACCGAGGACACTGCTGCAGCCCCTCATCTTCTTAACTGACGAAACGAATAGACCTTTGGTGAAATACACATCTGAGAAAATTCGAGGCTCATTTTTGTTTATAGTCACTGATGCCGTACAAGTCTCCTTTCCAGAAAGCCTACTCTACCACCCAGAAAGCAGATGCAAATACGGCTATAAATACGGAGTGCGACGAAGCCTGGGGTAATGCTCACATCAACCGCTGCGCGGTCGGATTTTTACCCCATATCTGTATATGGGCACCGGCACCCGCACCCGCGCTGCTCCGGCCATTTTTGACAGGCAGCGCTTCCATCAAGGCTCCAGTCGACGCCTGCCACGTTCCCTGAGTTTTTTTTCCCAGGCACCAGCGGATGAGGCTCTCTGTTAATCCGACCGTAACTAACCGTAAGGGGTCGATCCCCAGCTCCTCCACGCTGCTGTGCCCACGCCAAGCGACTCTCCCGGCGGCGGGGCAGCCGCTGGGGATTTCCACCCAGGATAAGTCGGGGCAGGATCTGCCCCGGCAGCCGCTTTCCTCCACGCCTGCCCCTGCCCTCGGGTTTCGCAGAAGCCGGGAGGGGACCACAAGCGTCTTCTACCACCTCTCGAGAGGGGCTTTTCCAACCTCCTCGGCTACTGGTGGGCACGAAACTGAAAAGTTGGAGAGGCCGGCACGGCAGAAAGCGGCTTCCTCAGCTTGTTTCGCTGCGAGATGCACCTGGGTTTGGGGGGCTTCCAGTACGAGGAGGCTGCAGGACCAGCACCTCCACGAGACGCGGACCAGGGACAGCCCGTCGTGCTCCCCCGAGCCACCTTCGTCCCTCGCACAAGGGACACAAGGGGCTAAAGGGCCTGGCTCTCTCCACAACCGGGATATAGAATCACAGAACGGTTTGGGTTGGAAGGGACCTTAAAGATCATCTAGTTCCAGCCCCCTGCCCTGGGCAGGGACACCTCCCACCGGACCAGGTTGCTCCGAGCCCCGTCCAGCCTGGCCTTGGACACCTCCAGGGACGGAGCGAAACAAATCCCCAAACTTTTAATTTTTGTCTTTCCCATTTATTTTTGGATTAGCATGCAGCGTCTGATGCCGCGACACGGATAGCTAAAAATGTGTGCGCGGATATGTCATCCATGAACAAAGTGGCTCGTGTTTGTTCTTTATTATTTAGGAAATGCACATTAATTACTGCAGATTTTCTCCTATACATCTACTGTATCTGAGACAGAATTGCTGAGAAGGGTCTGCAGAATAAAAATGTATGGGGTAATTAAATGGATATTTATAATTAGAACTTAATAATTTGCATCAGGGACAAATGAGCTCTGATTTCAATCTGTAGTGCATTTAGATTAGCCTGAAGATAGTGTAATTTGATGTTTTATAGTCCTCCTCTCAGATTATGAAACAATACAGTGTCTTTAGAGCAGCCGTGTTTGTGTCAGGAGTGTGTTAAGAAGAAGCCGCAATGAAAATGTTTGACAACGTGAAAGCAGCCATAAATTACATGACAACTGTGTAAAAGTCGTGATGAAACAAATAAAAGGGCTGACCTATAACGCATCTGATTCAGCGCCGCGCCCGGACCGCTCGGCGCTCAGCCCGGCGCCGCGAGCGCATCCTTCCGCGCGCGGCTACTTAGCACCGAGAAAACTGTAAATTATCGCTAGTCAACAACATTGATTTTTTTTTTTTTTTTTTTCTTTAAGCCGACGTTTCAATCAGTTTGAAGTAGAAACACTACACCGCTCGCTCCCCCGGCAGCCTCTCAGCCAGCCGGATGCTCGGCCGTAGCCTTTTCAGCCGCAGCTCTGTTACAGCCCCATTGTTCCCACCCTACAATATTTATGGCGGGCTCTCCAGACACAGGTACTTGACCCCAAGGTCGCCGCCTTGTCTCTTGGACGGACAACCTACCTTCGCTACCCACGCCGTCTACCCAAACGCGGGGAGTCCCCGTGAAGCCCGCTACCTCCCTCAAGACGTAGAGGGTGACTTTTCCCCGAGGGACGGGGCCGCAGCCGCGCGCATCCCCCGGACCAAGCGCCCGCGTCTCCGTAGAGCTCCAACACGGGGCGAGAGGTGAAGCGGGGTGGACCCCCCCCCCGCTTACCCCCCCCCGTCAGGGAGAGAAAGGCCTCGGTAAAGAGCGGGTTGGTTTGGAGATTGCCACCATGCCTTGGCTTCGCTTGCCAAGCTTCGCCCAGCCGGCGGCAGGGAGGAAGGGCAGCGTGGCAGGGGTGGCACCGTGTCCCCGTCCCTGCTCTGCGGCAGCTCCCCGGCCGCACCTGGGGCGAGCCACCCCCCCTCTGCCCTGCTGCTGCCTCTCTCGCCCGCGTATTGTGGAGGGCGCCTTCAGCGACGGCTCCGAGGCACTCGGGTCCTCACGTAATGGATGCCGTGGAGGTAAACGCCGCGATCGGCAGACAACAGGGAGTCCCGTGCAGGTGTTACACAGGGGAGCCGCGCACGTGCGTGGGCAAACGCCTGGGAGGGGGGGGGGAAAACAACCCACTAACAAAACAAAACCAAAAAAAAACCAGGGGTGCCAAGTGGCTGGGAAGTCCGCAATCAAAGGAGTTGCGGGTTGACACGCAACACGGAGAGCAAGGGAAGAACCAGTTTCAGGAGGGAGACTTCCAGACCTGGAGCCCTGGCACCCGGCACCGTGGAGCCGTATCCCGCAGCCTCTTCCCAGCCTTTGCGCTTCCCTCCCTCGGAGCAGAGCTCCGTGCGCCGCACCACCGCCAGCATTTGCCGGCTACAAAATGGAAAGGGGAAGGAGAGGAAACGAGGCTGGGGTTTGCAAGCCGCCGCGGTTCCCAAACCCCAGCCTCCTCCAAAAACCAGGACTCGCAGCCCACGCGTAAGGAAGGCGGCCCGGCAAAGCGTTCGTCCCCTTTTTCCAACAGGGATGGACGCGTGAGGCAGAGCCGCAAGCGGACAAGCAAAATTCCCAGCGAGGCGTGATGCCGGGAGCCCATCGACGGGGCATGGGCCGGGCAGGCGACCCGCTCCGACCTACCCCTCTGCCCCTCTGCGGCAGGGGGGAGCCTGCGTTTGGCCAGCTCTGCCCTTCCTGCGCGTTTTGGGATCCACCCGGTGCCAGCGGGACGGAAAACAAGGCGCCGAGATCTTCCTTTGAGGAGTTCCTCGTTTGACCAGAGCGCACGTTGCTCAGATCAGCTGGAGCGAAATGCGGTTAGGCTGCTGTTTGCTCCAGCACGATGAGACCGGCCGCCTGCTAAAAAGCAAAAACGTCAGGACGTTGCAGGCTCGGCCTCCTGCCAAGGCTGGTAAGCCGCTCAAAAACTGTCCGAAACGGACAGCATAATTGGAAACCCAAAAAAAAAAAAAAAAAAAAACCAAAGAAAAAAACCCCACCAAACCAAACCCAAGGCGACCCCGAATTCAGACCGTGTTGCCGAGTCGCAGGCGCGCTGGGGCCACCGACGTCCCCATCCAGGTGGCCTTGGGAAGGAAGCTCCCACCCAACGCTCCGGCTGGAAGCGCCCACCCCAGCCCCGTCGACTAAACCTCCCTGCCCAACCCGCCCCGCGCAAAGCGAGGAACTTTAAGAAAAAACCGACGGTAACGTCAACCCGGTAAAGAAAGCTGTGTAAAGGAGCCACCTTCGCGCCACGCGCGGGTCTGCGCTAAGGGGGGGGTCAATTCGATATATTTTTTTTTTTTTCTTCTAAAGTTATTTAAATGGGGGGGGAGCCACCGTGTAAAGGTGTCGTCGACCGCAGGCTGCGGACCCCAGCTCGGTCCATCTCCCAGGTTCGGCCGCCCCAGCCAGGCGGGGATTTGCCTCAAAGATGCTTTTTACCCCCGGAATTATTTAACTCCTGCTATTTCAGACACACGCACGGCCCTCCTGCTCTCCCACACTCTCGGAGTTTAATTCGCCTCTCCGAGCACCAAACACCACCCACACCACCACCACCACCCCCCCCCGCTGTTTTTTTTTTTGTTGGGTTTTTTTTTTTTTTTTTTTGTCCTGGGCCCTCAGGTTACTGGCACGGCGAAAACACTCTCTTTTTTTTTTTTTTTTTTTTTCTTTCCCCAAGAGCGAGCCAGGAAAGATGATAGAACCTGCGTGCGTGGCCAAGGGGACTGGTCTCAACTGGTTCACGGGGAAAAAATGGAGCTGTGTCTTTCTCTCCCTCCCCGCCCCCCCCCCCCCCCCCCCTTCTTGCCTTTAGCCAAAACGACCTGGGAGCATTGGATGTACAGTCAGCAGGTATTAAAAAAAAAAAAAAAAAAAAATAGGGAAAATTATTGAAAAGGCCGGCCGGCTGCGGGGCTGTGACACTCTCTCATCAAACTCTGGACTTGAGCCAAGTTCATCCGTTAATGGAGAGCCACAGCCAGGGCCTCCCCCTCTCCCTCCCCAGCTCCCTCCTCTACCTCTTCCTCCCTCCCAAAAAACTAGACATCGATTATGTCTGTGCTTTTTCCCTTTCTATTCAAGATAAACAAAGTGCTTCAAGTTCAGGGCACACCCTGGGACCCTTGACAAAGCCATCTATCATCCTGTCTGCTAAACCAGTCTGGCCACACCACCGCGCGCCGAGACTCATGCTCCCAGCGCACAATTTTCCCTTTGTGCTGCTGCCCTATTACTAGTAACCTCTTTTCTTCCCTACCTTCCCAGGAGCAGATGTGCTTGACCACTTTGCCTAAGCCCCTCCTGGCAAAGGCATTTCTCCATGAAAGCAACCTCAAGAATTTAAAAAAAAAAAAAAAAAAAAAAAAAAGGAGCGGAGCCCCCGCCTGCCCCCTCCTCTCCCCGGCTCCTCTCTCCCTCCATCCCTACGTCCACCAAAAGAAATCCAGCACGGAGCTCGATTTTTCCTTCCCCACCGAAGACTTCTTTTTTAAGGAGTGAGTTCGGGTTTAAATCATACCCACTAATTCATTCTGACTTGCAATTAAATGCAAATACACTTTTATAGCCAGCATGGAGTGTATTAATTTTAACAGCAAATGACAAAATAAGAATACAGTCCCTCCAATACCAATAATGAATCACGCTATAAATCACGTTAGTGGTCACATTCATTAAAGCCTGGGAAGCGCTTTGGGATCCGCGGGTGCCATGTGCCATCCAAGTACCATCAGCTCGCCCGCACCTCGCTGCCCGTCGCCCAGGTGCCCCAGACCCCAGCCCGGGGCCGGGGGGGGTGGGCACAGCCATCAGGGGGACCCCGACAAGTGCGGGGGACCCAAATCCGCTCCCCAGCCCTCCCACCACCTCCCCGCGGAG
>CM020439.1:127337732-127352732 GCA_009819605.1 Sterna hirundo | reverse complement strand
TTTTAGTTAAAAGGACAGCAGTTGTTTTCAAAGATCCAAGAGTATCTTTATCAGAATTTAATTTTTCCTTATTGATTTTTTTTTCTAACATAACACAAATTTAACACGGGACGGTTTATAGTTTATTACAAAATAATACAGCCTCCCAATAATCTTTCGGGAGGGAATACTCTCTTTTTTCCCGAATGCATCCCACTGGGTTTTACCTCCTCCTAGACAACAAGGCTCCCCAGCTCCTCTTTCTCTTTGCACAACAAATACTTCCTAAACAGGAAAATCGGTCCCAGTAACAGAGAAAACGCAGCGAAAAGCCCCTGGCCACCCGCGCGCCGCGGATGCTCCAGGCGCCTGCGATGCCCTGGCTGGAGCCCGACACTTTTGCTGCGACGCTCTCTCACCTCCAGAAAGAATAAAAATCGGTGGCTAAAATGCAACGAAGCCCAGACGATTCGTGCCACGTCCCGGGGGGGGGGGGGGGAAACCCCAACCAAAAACCAAACAAACAGCTGTGATGCCGTCGGAAAGCCACGCCGGGCGACGAATCGATTGCTGCGAATTTGGGGGTGAAGGGAGGGAGCGAGGGGGGGCATTTTTGTTTTTCCCACGTTGTATTTCCCTGCCTGCCAAAGCAAGCAGGCGAGCAACGAAAGCAAAATTAAACTCCTTACTTCCCAAGGAGCGGGGAATTGTAATGTGTGTTTATTTTCAAAAGGCAATAGCCGGAGTAATAGTAGTAGTAGTAACAACAACAATATCCACAACAACAAAAATAACCCCACTGAAGGCAGCGCTCTTCCGTAAGCCTTTGTTGTTCAGCAGCAATTCCATTGTTTATTTAGGCAGAGGTTTTTCTATCTGAAGCTAAGATCAAATTGTAGGTGTAATTGTTGGGCGCTTACGCAAAGCGGGGGGAGGATGGGAGCGGGGAAAGTCCTTGGGCTCGGACCGACCGAAGCTCCCCAGCTCTCCCGGCCTCCCTCTTTGGGGCCACTTCGGGCGCAAGGCAAGGACGGGAGCTGGAGATGAGTTTCCCCCCACCCCGTACCCGTCGGGTCGGGAAGAGCGGTGGGGGTTTTGTAACGGCAACCTGTTCTGTTCGGGTGGGAAAAAAAGTTGCAGCCGAATTTGCAGCGGGCAAGTGGGGAACGGTGCCCCGGGGAGGGGAGAGCAGCGAGAAGGAACGCCGTGGTGCGCCGTCTGCACGCCCCGAATCCAGCAGCAGCTCTTCTCTTTTTTTTTTTTTTGTTTGTTTTTTTTTGTTGTTTTTTTCCTTTTCTTTTCATTTTTTTCTTTTTTTTTTTTTTTTTTTTTTTTTTTTGGCAGCCCGTTCGCGTTTCAAGTGTTTTGTTTCAGGAAACGGCACGTATTTTTCTCTGTGCCTTTTGTGGATTTCCTACAACCGCTCCTGACAGCTGTTGATTCAGTTAAATGAGCGCCTTATTAAAAAGCCCCCAACACCCCCAGCGCTGAAAAACGGGCACCTTTGGACGGAGCAGAGGGTTCGAACCCAGGAGAAGATGGAAATGAAACCTCTGGGATGTGGACGCACATACAGCCCGGGCTGTGCCTGCCGCCGGCGGGGGCAGAGGGGTCTCCAGCCCCTCTTTGCGGTGACTCTATTTTCTTTGTTTCGACCAGACCCAGATACTAAGAAAAGAACGAAAAGCCAAGCAAAACGATCCCAAGTATAAAAATTAAATGTTTGCTAATACTTGGAAAAATTACATCCCCAGCAGGCCGGCCCTAACGTGCTTCGAGCAATTGCGCCGTGCCCCGTATTTCGGTTTCTTCCCTTCCTCACCAGCCCGTCGTGCGGAGGAGGAACACCTATGCGCACCCAGGAGGGGACGGAGTGGATGTTTTCATTTTGCTTTAGATCAAAGGAAAACAAGAACGCAAACTGTGGCGTATTGAATTCCACCCCCCCACACACCGCTGTCATTCACGCTCGGCTATCGAAGTTTTTATACAATTCCCCAGCCCGGCTGCGTATTAAGCTGGCTGCGTACAGCTTTATTATAGCGCGGTGGTGAGGAAAACATTAATATTCCTGTGTTGCATCTGACAGGACATTTACATGCGCCCATCTGAGCTCACACCTGAGAGCTGCTCCGAGGTACAGTAGCTGCGCTCCCATTGTAAAGGCAAATGAAGAACACAAATTCCCCGCTGGGATGGGGGCTGACCTCCCCACGCCCCGCACCGCAAACCTTTCCCTCGCCAACCCCAGGCGGTCGCCACCTCCGAATGAAGAATGAGCCGGGGAGCAGCCACCAAGTTGCCCGTCCTGGCGGAGGAAGAGCGAAAAGCCGCGCTGGAAGGCGTTAAAAGATGCGCGGCGAGCGCCGCTGGCCAGTAAAGGTTGGGAAACAAACCGGCTGAATCCCGCGCGGGATGCGTGGCGTACTGAACCTCATTAGAAAAGATGGGGCTGGGGGGGCGGTGTGGGGGGGGAGATGTTTATGGGCTTCAAAATGGGTTTGGCGTGAACACGGGAGGGTGTGAATGATGCGAGCGCTCGGTCTGCCCATCCACGAGGGTCCGCAGTCACCGGTCCGGCTCCCGCAAGCACCGAAGCACGGCGGGTGACGTTCGGTCCCCGGCCGGCGGGGCAAAGCGCACCCAGGACGGGGTGGAGGGGGGGCCCCTAAGGCGCAAACCCTGTTTCGTGTAAATTCATTACCAAATGGAAAAGAGCTCATCCCAACCGCTCGGGCGGTTTGCGGGTCCGTTAAAGCGCCTCTTCTGCTTTTTTTGGAAGTCCGCAATAAATCACAGCAATCCACGTACTGGTACCAACCACCGGGGGCCCAAACCTGCCACCTTACCAGGGGGCGCAGGCTGGAGCTGCTGCCTTTGTACAAAGTGAGATTTAAAAAGTTCATTAGCCCAGGGGGTGAAAAAAAAAATAAAAAGAAAACCCAAAAAACCCACAAACAACCCAGTGGTTCATTTCAGGGCCACGCCGCCAGTACGAATATCGGTTTTAAGGTATTAAAACACATGAGCTCGGCGTATTTGATGAACTTGCGGCAAGATCCCAGAAGCGGGCACCTGCCCGGCGACCCCAACAAAATCACAACCGGCAGGAAAGGTAACGAGAGATCCTCAGCGATCAGCTAAAAGAAAAAAAATAAATAAAAAAAAAAGAAAGGAAAAAAAAGAAAACCACCCAACCAAGTGGCAACGTGCCAGGCCGTGTCCAGCTCGATGCTAAACGCCTTTTATTGCACTGAACTGGTACTACTGGATATAAAAACAGACCGAAGCTTGAAGGGAATTTTGTCCAAAAAATTTCCGTAATGAGGATGCAGGCAGGCAAACAACTGGAGGCTGAGCTCCCGTTGCCTGACACTGCCTCGCAAGCCTCTTTCATCGTCTTTATTATTTGAATGAAATAAGAAAGAGCTCGCGGGCTGAGGGTTGCATATACAAAACGGGGCGATGCTAATAGGCCTCTTCCTCTTTAAAAGAGGCACTACCAAATTATGGGAATGTTTAGGGAAGACTTTATTTCTCCCACCGGGCTAATTAGAAGGCGTTTAATCTTACTCCCTGCCTCAGTTTCCATCATCCCGGCATCCCGTTGTCGGGACTCGGCTGCAGGGAGCCCCGCGTTGTATCGCGCGCGTTATTTTCAAAGCTTTCGGCACGTGACGCCAACGTGCGCCTTTTCGGATCTGTATGAAGCTTTAACGCGCGCCGGGCTGCCGCCTCTTCAACCGCCGAGCGTTTCGGACGCGGCGACGCTTCGGCCCGCGGCGAGCTCCGCCATTCCATGTCCCGTACCACAGGGGCCAAGAAGGCAAAACTCATTTCTCACCCTCTAAAGCAGAAGGATCTGATTTGCCGGAAACAAAACAAAACAAAACAAAACAAAAAAAAAAACCCAACCCAAAAACCAAAAAAAAAACCCAAGGAGGAAGATTCAGGGCACTGCCACACTCCGATGCTCCCCCCCGGCAGGATCACGCCGAGGCAGGGGAAAACTTTCCACCCGGCTCCTGTGCTTCGCGTGAACTCATATTTGTGTTTCCAATAAAAAGCCATTTTTACATGAGCTGTCTGTAACAGCAGGGAATAGGAAAACCAACGCAATCTCTACCTCGTACAAAGGATGATATTGGTGTCACGTGTTTGCTCCTTCAAAAAATGTCATTTATAAAAAGGCAACGGGCACAAAACTGCGAAACTGTTGCCTCTGCCCTGTATCCCCGTGCGAGCAGCGTCGGAGCAACTTTTTGATCCCCCCCCATTTTTTACATTTCCCCCCACCACCACCACCCCGAGAAGTAAATTTCACAGCCGCGCAGGCCACCGCCTTTAATTAAGCTTTCCAAAGTCTTCTGACAATGCCAACAATTGCAAGACACTTCTGGAGCTCAATCATGCAATCATCGTTGACACTTCTATTTACAATTTGTCTTAGAAAGAGTTTCTCTGACATTGTACTCCGACAAAACAGCCGAGGCGCCGGTTCACAACCTTTCTCTGCCTTATTTACAAATACAGCTCGTACACGGGGCTCCGCGTCTCGGGAGCGGGAGCCTTCGGGGAGCACCCTCACGGTTCTTCCCGCCTGCCACTGTCTCACCCAACCTGTGCTCCCTCCTTCTCGCTGCCGGGAAAGCAGGCGGAATTCGACTACGAAACATTCGCACGTTCCTTCCCTCCCCCCCCACCCACCCCCCAACCCTGGCTTTTTTTTTTTTTTTTTTAAGCTTTCATCTTATTGTCCAGACGCAATGCTAACCGTTCAACGCAGACGGCAATGGTTATGGGTTTGGTGTTTTTTTTGTCTCCGGAACAAAACAAAATAATAAGGAATCGCAATTTACAACCTGCAGAATTATGACGGCGACCGCTAATAACAGCCCAAGAAAATTTCCGTGGTGTAATGACTACTCAAAGACATCACCTCCTGAGAACTGTAATAATCGAATGTACTCGATCTAAAAATTTAGTGGCAAATTACGTCCACCTTCCCCCGATGACTGCAGACGGAGGTTTTCCTTACGTTATTTTTCCTCGCGTTTTATTTGAATGCCACAAGCGGCTTGAGAAGAAAGGGTTGGAGCAGTAAAAATGACCTCCCCTCCTCCTCCCCTCTTGGTACAGTAAATACGGCACCCGCAGACACACGCTCGGCATTATACAGGGGAATACGCAGCAGCGCTCCAAAGTGTTCCTCCAACTGAATCCAAGTAACATTGAAGAGCCTTCCTCACCCGAAAAACAACCTTCCACTAATTCCCTCGGATTTATGCCTTCAACAAACAAACCCCTAAAACCTGACACCGGCAGACGATAAATATTTCTTCAGCCTTTTCAATAAGTGAACAGCAATTTTACATTCCCTGATCTCTAGATACTTCAGTTAATATTTCCCCCTATTGTAAAATCCGGGAGCGGATAACTAAAGCCCTGCTCACTGCAAATCACGGGCTGCCGGTATCTGGTGGTGAGGCTTTGACATACATATTGATGAAAGCTGCCTCATTGGACCCACACAACATATCCTATTAATTTTCCGTTAAATTTATGACATTTCAGCCATAGCGCTGGATCAGCATCACTCAAAATTTTATAGCGAGTCGAAGGCGGGCGCGGGCAGACACCCCCGCGGCAGAGACAGGTACGCATGCCTGCACCTATACGGATCTGGCGGCTACGGCACAGGTCGCACACGCACATACACGCTCTTGTCATCATCCCCGTCTCTGGAAGACGCTGAGGATAAAGAGCAGCCTATCCACGGTTAAAACAGACATCATTTCTCCCCGCATTTGAATGACTCGCTGCCTCCTTCCTCCTCTTTAGATGAGCCGATCCTTAACCATTACTTATCCTAAGATGATCTCTTGCTGTAACACACCAACTTGCCGGCTACAACACTGCAGACAGGGCGCATACTGCATCCGGAGTTAACCTATAGCACCTCTGTACCCGGAGTTAACCTATAGCATCTCTGTACCCACAGCCAACCTATAGCACCTCTGTGCCCACAGCCAACCTATAGCACCTCTGGACCCGGAGTTAACCTATAGCACCTCTGTACCCACAGTTAACCTATAGCATCTCTGTACCCACAGTTAACCTATAGCATCTCTGTACCCAGAGTTAACCTATAGCATCTCTGTACCCACAGCCAACCTATAGCACCTCTGGACCCGGAGTTAACCTATAGCATCTCTGTACCCACAGCCAACCTATAGCACCTCTGTACCCACAGCTAACCTATAGCACCTCTGTACCCACAGTTAACCTATAGCATCTCTGTACCCACAGCTAACCTATAGCATCTCTGTACCCACAGTTAACCTATAGCACCTCTATACCCGGAGTTAACCTATAGCACCTCTATACCCACAGCTAACCTATAGCATCTCTGTACCCACAGTTAACCTATAGCATCTCTGTACCCACAGCTAACCTATAGCATCTCTGTACCCACAGTTAACCTATAGCGTCTCTGTACCCACAGCTAACCTATAGCGTCTCTGTACCCACAGCTAACCTATAGCACCTCTGTACCCGGAGTTAACCTATAGCATCTCTGTACCCAAAGTTAACCTATAGCATCTCTGTACCCACAGCTAACCTATAGCATCTCTGTACCCAGAGTTAACCTATAGCATCTCTGTACCCAGAGTTAACCTATAGGATCTCTGACCCAGAGTTAACCTATAGCACCTCTGTACCCACAGCTAACCTATAGCATCTCTGTACCCACAGTTAACCTATAGCACCTCTATACCCGGAGTTAACCTATAGCACCTCTGTACCCGGAGTTAACCTATAGCACCTCTGTGCCCACAGCTAACCTATAGCACCTCTGTACCCGGAGTTAACCTATAGCATCTCTGTACCCACAGTTAACCTATAGCATCTCTGTACCCACAGCCAACCTATAGCACCTCTATACCCGGAGTTAACCTATAGCATCTCTGTACCCACAGCTAACCTATAGCACCTCTGTACCCACAGTTAACCTATAGCACCTCTATACCCACAGCCAACCTATAGCACCTCTGTACCCACAGCTAACCTATAGTATCTCTGTACCCACAGCTAACCTATAGTATCTCTGTACCCACAGCTAACCTATAGCATCTCTGTACCCAGAGTTAACCTATAGCATCTCTGTACCCGGAGTTAACCTATAGCACCTCTGTACCCAGAGTTAACCTATAGCATCTCTGTACCCACAGCTAACCTATAGCATCTCTGTACCTACAGCCAACCTATAGCACCTCTATACCCGGAGTTAACCTATAGCATCTCTGTACCCACAGTTAACCTATAGCATCTCTGTGCCCACAGCTAACCTATAGCACCTCTGTACCCAGAGTTAATCTATAGCATCTCTATACCCACAGCCAACCTATAGCATCTCTGTACCTACAGCCAACCTATAGCACCTTTATACCCAGAGTTAACCTATAGCACCTCTGTACCCACAGCTAACCTATAGCACCTCTGTACCCACAGTTAACCTATAGCACCTCTGTACCCGGAGTTAACCTATAGCACCTCTGTACCCACAGCTAACCTATAGCATCTCTGACCCAGAGTTAACCTATAGCATCTCTGTACCCAGAGCCAACCTATAGCATCTCTGTACCCAGAGCCAACCTATAGCATCTCTGTACCCACAGTTAACCTATAGGATCTCTGACCCAGAGTTAACCTATAGCATCTCTGTACCCACAGCCAACCTATAGCATCTCTGTACCCAGAGTTAACCTACAGCATCTCTGTACCCAGAGTTAACCTATAGCACCTCTGTACCCAGAGTTAACCTATAGGATCTCTGACCCAGAGTTAACCTATAGCACCTCTGTACCCAGAGCCAACTTGTAACACCTCCTTCAGCCCAACACCTAACCGGGGACATTTTCACATCGCTGCTAAATACCTATTTTCTGGTCTTTTACCAGAAAGAACCGGTTCACTCAACTCCTGTACATTTTTCCAAAGGCAGCCTCTGTCCTCTTCTTCTTTTTTTCCTTAATTACACACTCGTATCTTTTTGCATTTTGCATCCGTGCACAGAAATCAGATAAAAAATGTCAGAATTCCAAGAGCCTGAGGTTCACTGCAGGGGCCTTCCCAGAAACCTGAACTCCACAGCTCATTCCAAGACCCTCCCTGGTAATTTTACTGCCGGACCCCACAAACACCTGGGCACGGGTCACTCCAGCTACTGCCGCACCTCTTTGGGATACGAGGGACATAAACTCATGCCCTTGAGACCCTGATGCTCCTTCCAGCCCTCCCGCGGCCCCGCCGCGCTTCCCAACACAGGGAATAACCAGAGGACCCCAGCGCCCATCGGCTCCATCCTGGCCGGGGAGGTGCAGAAGCCCTGTGCTCTTGGATCCCCCGTCGGCGGGCACGGCTGGGCACCACCAGGCACAAAACCGGGGGTGGGAGATGGGAGGACAACTGCCGCTGGGTCTCTGCTCACAGCGGCGCTCGTGGCTCGCACCACGGACCCCAGCCTGGCCCACCGACAGCCGAGGCCCCCCCTACGGGAGAGGGCAAGCAGCGTCAGGCCCCCGCCGATGCCTCCTCACCCACTGCCCTCCGCTCACCCAACCATTCCAAGCTGGTTAAAACCATGGCCTTGTCTGAATTCACGGCCCCGTGACATCGCGCGAGGCCAAATCCTGCTGGCTCCGCGTCTTCCCGCGCCCAACGCGTGCCAAAGCAAAACCCTCAGCTGAGGAGATTCCCCCCCCGCGCGGAACTCCCCGGCGTGGCCGTCCCTCCGCCTGAGGGACCTCTCCGGGACCACGGGCGGGAGAGCGGGTCTAATTCTTGCTTGACAGATGCTGCGTTTTGTCTTTTCGGCAGAGCGGCGCCGTACGTAAATACAGCGTTACATCATACCGCCGCTCCTCCATATTTGGTGATTTAGTATGGCTCCGGAGCTCGGAAGACTACAAATCCCTTCCGCCAGGCTCCCGCTTCATTAATCATGCCCTACGCTTCTGCTCGTTTGCCGTCAGATCGCAGGCAGCACATGGAAATGGGCACTGCCCTCGACCACTCCGGGGGGGGAAAAAAAAAAAAAAACCCAAAAAAAAAACCACCTCTAACGTCCGTGGCTGGGAAGGGCAATATGCGGAATTATTAGGGTTTTTTTGAGCCTCGTTCAAAATGTAGCTTAGCAGTAGCTGGGCCACTGCTTCCTCTTAAACGTACATATACACACGTACTCGCAGGAATACCTATGGCTCCGCAGACGCAGCACGCATATCCCTTCACATCACACACGCATCCCTCCCCCCGCGGCTTCGCATAAATACATACGTGCGCGCAGACGGACACACGCGCACCGATTCGTAGTTGCTGCCACCGCAAAACCTTCACAACTCCCTTCTCCCCAGCGCGATTTGCCGGCTGGTTCGGAGGCCAGGGAGGCTAGGGGGGGAGCATGGCGCTGAACCCCCCCCCTCCCCAGCCCCTACTGCCCCAGTACGGCTTAACTCCGCGGCCAAAGCCAGCCCCGGACGAGCTCCGGCACGTGGCGCGATGATGTTCTGCGTCTCTCGACAACCCCGAGCGGTCCCGCGGGCTCTCCCCCCAAGAGAGGCGCCGGCAGCCCCGCCGCGTCCCAGACGTCGCTGGGATTGGGGTTTGAAACCCGTTCAGGCATTTTCCGCCCCGATACGCTGCGGTCTCGCCTTTTCCGACCAGCGGCACCGGCACGGTTTGGAGTGATTCGCACCCCTCGCTGCGAACGGGTAGTGCTCTTGTTCACTAGCGAGGATTTTAAAAGCCTTGATACGCTCCCAGGGCTCCGGGATTTTCTTTCACACAGCACGCTCTGGGGGTTTTTTTTCAACCTCATTTGTGAAAATATCTGCACGGCGAGTGGCTTTCCAGTTTAAGTGGGGGGGGGGGGGGAAATTATGCTAAGAAATGGAATTATTTACCCTTTTTTTTAAAAAATTACATTTCGTCTTGTTGGTTGCCCAGAACAGAACTCTGCCTCGGACATTTGTACGGCTGACATGTGGCTGTGTAAACCGCAAACAAAATCAAGATACATCTGTCAAAACCACATCAGAGACAAGGGAGAGCACAGCGAAGCATTTATCATGTGGCTGAGGAGGCAGGCTGCAGAGAGCGGCCTTTCCTGTCAAACCAACCTTTTGAAATTTCCAACATGCCCTTAAACTTTTCGAATGAGCGTGTCTGTGCGCTTCAGCAACTGCCCTCTCTACTCTGGCCTGGCCAGTCGAAAATGGCATCTTAAAGTCAAGGTCGGTGGTGTCACTTTGCCATGGGGCTGTGTTTAATTACAGTCCATACGCTGACAGCCAATATGGAACCAAGGCTGGCTGATGCTCGGTTAACTCTTTCCCCCCCGACTTTGCCAAAGACTCGCAAGCTCCTCGCTGTACGGCGCGGCCGGCTCTGAAATCTCCTCCTGCAGCGCTACGGCAGGCGAGACGCCGGGAGACGGTGACTACAATACAGGCAAATCACGAGAGCAGCCTCGAACAATACCGTCAGAAATACCGGCACGGCACGGCACGGCACGTGCCTGTTGATCCTGCCTCCGCGCAGGCACCGGGAAATACTGCTCGTGCGCTCGCCGCTAACCGAAAGGCAGGGTATTTAACACGTCGGCCGTCGCGACAGAGCAGAACAGAGAGACAGACCCGGCGGTTCGCGACTGCGAACACGCTACGTTGCCACTGGAACGGAAATAAACTCGCAAACACTTCTCCTTGCTTTTAATTTACCTGCTATATGTTCCTGTTTAGGGCAAATTCCTCTAGATGACGTTGATAAACAATCGTCATCCTCTGGCGTAACCTGGATGCCAACCTCCACAGGATTGGATGCTTTTTTCAGCTCACTTGGTGAGGGTGAAGGTGGCTTATCCACAGCCTTCTCTAAGCAGAGACTGCCATTGCATTGTTTCCGTTTGTGCTCAATAAAAATAAGAATGTCCCCCAACGGGAAGTTCATCTGACACTGGCCACAAGTGAGGAGGTCGTGGTCCCCTTCCGGAGCTCCCAATGTGCCATGTTCAGGTTCGTCATCAGTGAGAATGGCTTCAAGTGGTTCGGCTGCAGTTTGAGAAACAAAAGGAGAATCATTAGAGCTCTCGGGGCTGGGGGGGGGGGGGAGGAAAGGGGGAAAAGGCACCGGGCGCAGGGAGGGGGCGAGGAACGCGCCGAGCCCCCTCTACATGAATATGACACCCTTCTCCCCCCCCGCCTCCTCACCCCCCCCGCCCCAGCTAAGCCCATGCAACCCGGCCGCGGGCACGGCAGCCGGGAGATGAATTCGTCGGTTGCAGGGAGAGGGGTTTTTGCAGAAGCGGCCGTAAGCCTGCGGAACTCGGGGAGCCAGCCCTGCGACCGCCTCCGCGCTCCCGCGCGAGGACACATTGCTGAGACTCCGTCGAACCGCTCGGTGGTTAAAATTAATTGAACAGTCTTGAAAGAATGCGCAGCGAAAACTCTCGTGGTACCACCAAGAGAAGCGAACGCGGTGTTTTATTGCCGGATGTATTATTTATGTACGTGAATCCAAGGCTAAAAGCACTGCACACACTCTCTCACACGCCCGGGTGTGTATTTTCCACCGGCCAGACCCACTTTCTGAAATTCCCCAAGTCTGAACTAGGCGGGGGCGGGCAAAAGGTGTTTGGACATATAGATATTGCATATTCCCTATACGGGCCGTGCGTGTTGCGGGGGGGGGGTGTGTGTGTGTGCGTGTGAGAGCCAGACGGCGTGGCTGCACAGGCGGCACGTATAGCCCTTACGGCGCACGTGCACACCTATACGTGTGTATCTGTGTCACCGTCCCTTATCAAGCCCGTTTGCAGCTTCCGATTTAAAAAAAAAAAAATTCGAAAGGCCGGGAGAGTTACTGGAGGGGGAGGGAGGGGGCGAGACCAATAAATAAATATATAAATGGCAGAAAGCGAAATGATAAAAAGCCAGCGCAGCAGCAACGCCTGTGGGGCTGGGGGGGCGGGGGGCACCTCTCACTTTTCAGCTGCTCCTCGGGATTCAAATAAATATCAAATTCACTGCCATATTCCACCCAGAGATATTAGCTAGCTGGGCTATTTCTTAGTACTTAAGGAAACAAGGCCATCAGTCATTTTTCCTTTTCCGTCCCGAAATAAAGGAACGCCTAAATTATCTTGACCGTGTCAGCGCTGGTGGCCCTCAGCACCTAAAAATCAGCGTGGCCAAGCGACTGCCACATTCCCTCGCCAACAGTGAGAAGTGCCTTCTTTAAACTCAAAATACCTCGCCTAATGTTGTCAAAGTTGACAAATTTCCTGAATGAG
This sequence comes from Sterna hirundo, assembly GCA_009819605.1. NCBI lineage: Eukaryota > Metazoa > Chordata > Aves > Charadriiformes > Laridae > Sterna > Sterna hirundo. The sequence continues at coordinate 127,340,401 of CM020439.1, read as the reverse complement.
CTCCAAAAAGCTTCATTATGAGGCTATTTCTGCTCACGGAATTGTCAGTGGATGCTCTAACGAGGCAGACGCGGCTCTCTTTTCTGTTTGCTTTTTTTTTTTACATTTTTTTTTTTTATATATATATTTTTTTTTTTGTTAAGTTTGCGGAGAAATACCTTGGCAATCTGTGTGGCAGTCTCCATCACCGCTGCCTTTCCCGAGAAACAAAAAAAGAAATCCCAGCAGCGTGTCGGTATTCCTCTACCTGCGCGACAGAGCAGCGAGCAGGAGGAGGAGGGGGTACTAGACACACAACCCACCCCAAAACACGGCAAGTGAGACGGAATGCAACTCCTAAACAGTTAATCAGCCTGACCTTCTTTAGCTGGCTGCCAATTTCACATTTAATGAACTTAAAGCCACAGAGAATCAAAAAATAGATTTTAATTTGACTGCGCGATATTGGAACTGATTTTGATAAAGTGCAAAAATCCAGTGAACTCAGGTTAAATTTATTTCAACCCTACCTAGGCTGAATATTGAGGAGGAAGATCTGGAGTAGCTCCCAGTTGTGCTGCGTAAAATAATATTGAAAGAGCACACTACCTCGCCGTACCTCAGCTCCAACTAGGACACCGGGATCCAAGTCCATCATTTCTTGCCTCTAGTACTACTTCTAATTTAACGTAAGGTCAACCACAGGAATATGAAGGTTACGTTCGCATTAATAAAAACAATGTCTTAATCGCTGGGGTTTTCTTCTAAACTCACAGACCGACGAGATAAGAGGCACAACGTGCATTTCACACGCTCCTCGGGAAGCCGGGAGAGGAGCAGGGTGTTTCTGCGGGATCGCTGGGCATGGCGGGTTTTTTTTTTACCTCCCCAGCCCTTCCTCGCGTTCGGACCGAGGGAGTAAAATTATTGCGGGACTAATTCCACCAGTAGCTCGCTGCACGCCGCAGACAAAGGTATTTTGCGAAGCTAACTTCTAGCTCACCAACTCTCCGCAGCAAAAGACACAAAACGCCCCGTATTCCCCTCACAACTGGCTTAGTGAGGAGCTCTGCATAATCATTACTCAATTATAATGTTTTCCCGCGGCCTGATTCCTTTCTGACGCTGTCAGTATTATTTAGCAGGGGAAGGTAACCCGCTGCTTCGACACCAGACAGTTAAAAGTAGCGCGAAACAAAAATAGACTTTGCCGAAGTCTGTACCGACTGGGCTGATTTACAATCAAAACCAGGAAATGAAGTGGTAATTCAGAGGTTGCTGATTACACCTCCACATTTCACCTAATTAATTTTATAGGAGGCAAAGTTCTTGAAAATAACAAGATGATCAAATGTACAGATATAAAACCTGTAACCTCAACATTTTCTATGCTCTTAACGTTAAATTATTGCTAATTAACAAGAATTATATACTAATGTATGAAATACGGCTGGCACCGTGTTCGCTGCAAAACATTTGGCTCCTGACGGAGGCAGAGCCAGCAAAAATATCTTTTTCTTATTACTGCTACTTTTAAAACAAAATACAAAATATCGGGCTTACGAAGAAAACGCCAAAACGCAATTCACCTGGCCTCGCCACCGATCTGCAGGATGCGCCTTTTAATTCTGGGGCAATCAAAATTCCCTGCCTGGGTCCCTAATCATCCGTCCCTATTTTTCATGCAAATTGCCCTTCCACCAACATGTCTTTTTCAGCTTACCCCCCCCTCCTTCGCCCTCCTACCTCCCCCCTTCTTCCCCGTTCCCAGTCACCAAAAACAACCGCACCGTCTCTCCGGGATGGATTTTGGAGTGTCGGGAGAAAGGAGGTACCGGGGGTGTGTGGGGGATGGATGGGGGTGGGGGGGGGTGGGGGGAATGCCACGGCACGGTGCGGGGAAATGCCCCGGCAGCGCATCCGCGCTGCCGGGGCATTTCCCCGCACCGTGCCGTGGGAAAGGATGGAAAAGGGCTGTTTAATCCCCAAGTTTGTGCCCTGGGATCGTGCGGTGGAAAGGAAAAGGGGGGTGGGGGGGGGGAGGGGGAGGAAGGACTTGGAGGGGTACAATGGAAACACGTTATGGGGGGGGTGGGGGGAAACCCGGAGAGGAGGAAGGCGAGCATCACCCGCTGCCTCCCGGAGCTAGCAAACTCCGCGCAAAATTAAGAACAAAGAAGAAGAAGGGGGGCGGGGGGGGGGGGGGGATGAATGAGGTGGAGGGGGGGGGGGGGGGATTGGATGGAGGGGAGGGAGCCGGCCAGGTTCAAGTTCGCGGGGCTGCCCGGTTGTTTGATCTCGCTGTGCCTCCTAGCGACCGAAACGGGCAGGCAGCCCGCCCGACCCGGCTCCGGCACCGCATCCCCCCGGCTCTCCGCTCCCCCAGCCCGGCCTCCCTTCCTCCCCCACCACCACCACCCCTTTCCTTCCCTCCCTCCCCATCCCCGGGGCGGCTCTCCACGGAGGGGACCCCCACCCCCCCAGCCCCCTCCCCGGGCCCGTCCCAGCCGCCGCTCCCGCCCCACACGTGCGGAAACTCCGCGGGTATCTCAGCCAAAAGGAGCCGCGGGGATCCCGCCCGTCTCCGCTTCCCCCAACCACCACCTCCCGCGGGCGAGTCGGAGTTCCCCCCCCCCGCCACACTCCACCGCGATCCCCTTTTCCCCGCATCCCACTCCCGGGGCCGCCCG